>CM033121.1:13361045-13418490 GCA_019321725.1 Paulownia fortunei
GACTTCGTTTGGAAAATGCTCTTTATGTACCGACTTCTACTCAGAGATTGATTTCTATATCTATTTTGGATAGTTTGGGTTATGACATTTCTTTTGGTAAAAGAAAAGTTAATTTGATTTTAGATCGTAAAATTGTTGGTTGTGGTATTTTGTCTAATGACTTGTACAAGTTAATCTTGGCTTCCGATCAAATTTTTTCTTCTTCTAATGTTGAAATGTTGTCAAAAAGACCCCAAACTAAAGATAATTCTTTAGACATTTTGGTCATAAAGATACTCTTCCTCTCTCATGAGAGTAAGCTGAATGTCCGAAATGTGCATTTTGGTAACCAGTTCACTAAAGGCAATAGAGTAAGCTCCTGAAATTCACATTGTGGTAACCAGTCCACTTAAATGAAAAGATTATTCCTTTTCTTGATTTCGAAGACATGGAAACTTGTGTTGATTGTATTAGGGGAACATAAATAAACTCCAAGAAAACGGGTGGTACTTGTAGATTCTGACCTCTCGGAGATTATTCATATGAATACCTCTGGCCCGGTAATAAATATTTTATCACTTTAATTGATGACATTTCTCAATATGTTTTTAATTATTTAATTAAAGAAAAATTTGATTCTTTTGAATATTCTAAGTTTTTGAAAACTGAAGTTGAAAAGAAATGGAAAAAGTAATCAAGATTGTAAGAATTGATCGAGATGGAGAGTCGTATAGGAAAAACGATGAAACATGGCAACATATGGGACCGTTTGCCAAATACTTACAAGAACCTGAAATTGTTGCCTAATATACCATGCTTAGTCTTGAGCAAAGTGGTGCAGCCGAAAGGTGTCACCACACCGTTGCTGAAATGATGAGTATGATGACTTACTGTTAGTTGCTACCTAACTCTCTTTGGGTTGAGGCTATTAAAACTGCCATTTATATCCCCAATCGTGTTCCTACTAAATATGTTCCTAGATTGAACCATTTTCATACGATGGGATGTCCTGTTAAAATTAGAATTTATAACCCATTTGAGAAAAAGACCGAGCTCAAATCTTCCTGCAGTCACTTCATTGGTCCTTCGCTAGTCGTAGGTTTTTTGTCGCATGTTGTTTGATATCAACTATGAATTTTAGGTATTCCAAAATAATTGAATTAATTCAAGAATGATTAATAAAAAAACGTTTAATTAATAAGAGTAAATTACTCAGTTAAATCACGATAGTTGAGGCTACTAGGTCATTGGTGGACCTAAAGGGTCCCATTTTGACTTGAAAGGAAATAAATTTAAGAGTTAGACATGAATTAATTAATTAGATTAATTTATTTATTGGTTTTTTAATTAATTCAAAAGTTAAATTAACTAATAAATTGATTAGATCAATTGGACCTAATTAACTAGAGAAGGCTAATTGGAGATGAAATTAATTGATTGATTGATCAGATCAAATTAATTGAGCTTAATTTAATTAAACTAGGCCTAATTGAATATAATATGAGATATCTTAGACTATATAAGAGAATAAGTAAAGAAGATGAATGAGTTTTGGAAACGCATTAAGAGAGACTATCATGCATAAGCTCTGAGATACTTTTTCTTTGAAAATGCATCAATTCTAGTTGGCTTCAATTGCTCGACTAGCTATTCAACACCTAATAAATAAAAACTACAGATAAGATGATAAAATAAACTAGTATTGTTTGACGAATTACAATGCCAAAAGTATATTAAAAGGTAATAAAACTCCAAATATTGCCTTAATGTACTTATAATTTATTAATTTACTACTAATTTATTTTCATTTATTGGAAAATGAAATTTGAAGTTAAACATTGAGTTATCAACCAAAATTGTGAAAAATCAATAACGTTAAAGAAGATTTTCACTCAACTATTTTTATAGGATATAGAAAATTATTAGGTTTAACTTAATGGAACAAAGAACACAAAATTCAATTTAGGCATTTAGCACACAATCACTATGAAATCAGTATCCTTTTTCTAATAAATCTAGCACCAAAAATTGCCTCAGCCACATGCAGGAATAGCCTTGTTAGTCATTTGTTGGATAATTTATGTAGGAAATTAATTGCAATAAATGAAGAAAAGAAGAGAAATATTAGGAATATCATGGAATAATTTATACAATCTTTTTAATAAATGCATACACTTTTTGACAAAAATTATGTGCATTATATTTAATATTTCTTTTACATTAAGAGCTGTGGGTGTGATATCTTTTTGTTGGTGGGGCCATACAATCAATATTCAATATATATTTATGATATATAAGGATATATGTTACATATAGCATACCTATTGGGGGGGGGGGGGGGGGGGGGGGGGTTCTCTAGGGGCCTCCCATAAATCCATCACTCACTAAAGCTTAGATACCCCTTGCAAGAATGAGTTAATACCTATGTAAGGACCTAAGCTTTGACCATTAACATTGTTAGGCAGTAGCCAACTAGCCCAAAATGCTTAGAAGCTAAGCAAGGACTTATAAACCACTCATACATTTCACTCACCACTGATGCAGGACAGGCATTACAAACTCTCCAGCTACAATGCGCAATGTCCTTGTAGCATCATGTTAGGCCAGAAAAGTCTAATTAAATGCAAATCGTATTTTTTGAACTTCAGAATTAGTTAATCATATGATTAGCATATGAATTAATTAATTAACCATCTCATGTCCAAAGGGGATCATTTAAAAATTATAACAAAATTGGAGGACCCAGATGTAATTATACATTTTATTTGTACACTTGTAAGACAATAATTACCACATTAGTGATAATGTTAATTTTTGTGCTTATCTTGTGCAAAAGATACAGATTATCGTTCTTGAAAACAAAAATGTTAAGTTTGATATCGATGCTTATCTAAAATAACTTAAAAGGTTAAACTTCCTACTTATCGTCAGAGTGATGAAGTTGAATCTTATATTTATCTTGAAGGTGATAATGTTAATTCTCATGTTTATCTATAAAGAAAAAGTTAATTCTCATGTCAATCTTGAATGTGATAAGTTCATTTCTCATGTTTATTTTGAAGATGATAACGTTAATTTTGTTAGGAATGCGGAATGGCCCTAATCAAGACATAAAACTTGAGAATAAATAATTAAGCCGAGACACGAGCAATCATCAAGAAAAATAATACGACAGAGACAATAAATGTACATGTAAAATGCCAAACGGAAGTGGGGAAAAAAACACCACGTGGCAAAAACTCTACTCCATATTGTATGCTACTACACATTAATGAAACAAAACAAAGTTTCTTGAGACCGAGCCATTTAGTTCAGTAGTTATACTCATTATTAGCTAGACCTTTTGAAAGTAGAAATCAGTTTTGACAAGCAAGCTTCTTCACTAAGAGTGTTCCTATTTTATGTGAAAATGGCCTGATTCTTATGAACTCCACATACATTCTAGCTGTGTCAACAAGTATTATCAGCTAATTTGAGAGGCATTCAAAGTCTGACCTAGCTGAGGTTATCATATCATCCACAAAGGAGTCGAGAAAGCTTTCCTTCTCTTTGCCACAACTGCTCTAACTTGGTGTTGCCTCATAAAGCAAGGAAAAGGGGATCATTTACTGCGCTTGCTTTTGCTGCAGCTTAAAGTACTCTACTAAGGGATCTAAATAAATATTGGCACAACAACTACAAATTTTATATATCCTATTCTGTCACTTCCTTTTATATGCTAGTACTTGCTACTGTATGATTTCCTAGATTTAACTTAAGATGGTTGTAGATCTTACTGTTCCATCAGGTGCGTTGAGGTTGTTGTGTGGGGTCTACTTGTAAGCAGTTCAAATTTTCTTCAGAATAATTTTAAGTGCGTAACCATTGCCTATTTGAAACATTCAATACCTAGTCACAAATATTAGGCATACAACCATACACGTGTAAATACTATATCAAATGCATACGCATATTTGAACGCCTGTAAATATATGCATGCATGCACCTGGCATGTTACTATCTAATGCAACATGTTAAAGTTCGGACAACATGTCCATCCTATGAAACCATTATAATAGGCATAAAATCTGCATTTCTTATTTTGATCTTCTATTAGAAGCCTTGAATGTGACAAATGGAAATCTTATCTTTGCTTTCCTGCAATTTGTTTTAAAACCAACAATAAAATACCATTCTTACCAGGGCAATGGGGATTAAGTTCCAAATAGTTGTTCTAAATGTTCCCGCCGATGCTTTTTCTGTAATAACCCATGGCCTGGATAAAGTAGAAAATTAATGAATGCTCGGTATTCAATAAGAAAGCATAAATCTCTATTTCTAAGCAGTAAAAAGCTTGCATCGTAAGTTCCTAGAGAGAAAAGCCTGGGTTAGCGTATTTCTACATCATTTCACAAATTCAAGAAAAGCTGGCATTGGGTGCTGTACTTAGGAAAGATTGTCATGACACAAACTTGAACAAATAGAGAAAACAATCATCCATGATATACGACGTAACATTTTTGCCAGCCTTCATTTGATTATTGGCGTTTCTCTAAAAGGCCAACTATAGCAGCAAACTAGGCCAACTGAATTTCAAATGATAGGGAGTGAAAAGTTTCCAAAAGTTACAAATGCAAGTACTAAGTTTGGCTAGATTATGGGTAATCTTTTAATCATCCCAGATATGGCAGAAGGACAAGAGAGCAGCTTCTAAAGGAATTTTTTTTTTAAGTTTGAACAAAAGCTGCAAGCTGACCTTGCTGCAGATAAGTTGTTTGACTGCATTCTCAGTTTATGAAGTAATATGGAAAAGAACCAAGGAATGGGGGGGGGGGGCTGTGGGGTGGAGTAACTGTAACTGATAGTACGAATTACATCCTATATTGCACTACTATCCTTAATAAAACAGTTAAACCAATACTTCTGAAACACTATTAAACACATGTTAGATGGTCACTTAAAATAGACACTTCCAGAAGAACAAATTCCAAAAATAAAAATTGTTTTGAACAAGCATGAAATATTAGAAGGTATTTGAATTGGACGGCTACTTATCAACTTTCTTCCCAGTGTATCATTGTGAAGCGAATGAAAGGAAGACAAAGGAAGAAATCGGGGTATAGAGGAGATAAGGATATGAGAAGAGGGTAGATTTGTCTGCTTTTATCCCATATGCTTTCAGGAAGTAAATATACATCCCAAAAAATATTTATTATACTACTACATCTACCCCACTCCTAATATTCTCATTTTCTAATCTGTATCCACTTCAACATCCCAATTGGCTATATAAGATTGCTTGCTTAAAGGATATTACCATAATAACCACTTCATCCAACAAAATAAAAATTTATTTTATACAAATCCACGTCTTCTTTCTGGTGCCTTCTACTTCAAAAATAGTTGACCTGAAGAACTCAGTAAACTTACACCCAGCCGGCCAAATTATTCCCAAGACAGACCAGTTTTGCAACAGTGATGCAGCTGCACCAGATTCAAATCATTTTCAAGAACAATAATCAAGAAGTTCAGAAGCACTGAAAATATCTTTAGTAGATTACAGCTACCATTTTCTACTATTAGAGTTACCACACATGCGACAACACCACAATTGAAGGCTCCAAGGAAATATTCAAAGATTAAGCACATGACAATTTGCACAGTTAAACCAATACTTCTGAAACACTATTAAACACATGTTAGATGGTCACTTAAAATAGACAGTTCAAGCAGAACAAATTCCAAAAATAAAAATTGTTTTGAACAAGCATGAAATATGAGAAGGTATTTGAATTGGACGGCTACTTATCAACTTTCTTCCCAGTGTATCATTGTGAAACAAATGAAAGGAAGACAAAGGAAGAAATCGGGGTATAGAGGGGATAAGGATATGAGAAGAGGGTAGATTTGTCTGCTTTTATTCCATATGCTTTCAGGAAGTAAATATATATCCCAAAAAATATTTATTATACTACATCTACCCACTCCTCATATTCTCATTTTCTAATCTGTATCTACTTCAACATCCCAATTGGCTATATAAGATTGCTTGCTTAAAGGATATTACCATAATAACCACTTCATCCAACAAAATAAAAAATTTATTTTATACAAATCCACGTCTTCTTACTGGTGCCTTCTACTTCAAAAATAGTTGACCTGAAGAACTCGGTAAACTTACACCCAGCTGGTCAAATTATTCCCAAGACAGACCAGTTTTGCAAAAGTGATGCAGCTGCACCAGATTCAAATCATTTTCAAGAACAATAATCAAGTAGTTCAGAAGCACTAAAAATATCTTTAGTAGATTCTAGCTACCATTTTCTACTATTAGAGTTACCACACATGCGACAACACCACAAGGTGAATAACCAGAAGTTGAAGGCTCCAAGGAGATTCAAAGATTAAGCAGATGACAATTTGCATCAACCAAGTTAACAAATTTAACTAGGTTTTGTGCAATGGCGCCTATTCAGTCATAAAAGATAGAATAACTGACAATTGACCGAAATGCCATCCAAAATTTAGAACAATAAGAAAAAATTCAATCAGATCAGACAGGGGCTAAGATTTTATGACTGCTCTAAAATGGGAAGTGCAACTTGCCTATCTCAAAGGCCTAAACTTTTGATTTACTTGGGAATTAATTATTAACAACAATATGAAATGCAAAGAATAAGCAAAACTCCAAGACTCTTTAAGTTTATTATAATATATTGAGCCTAGATATGACACCCCCAGACAACAGATATTGCTATATTTTCCAGACTTTAATTCTATAGAAATTAATTTTAATAAAATCCCATTTTCGGTGCCAAGGGTCAATTCAAAAAGTCACTAGAGCTCATGGGGCCTTAGCATGGCATGCACCCCTAATCTTATTGAATTTCACAGTTATCAGTCTTCACTAGGAAAACGTAATTGGCCATGAAAATCTTTTAGAATGTTGAGAGAAATCTATAGTAAGGCGTTGCTCTTTGAATAGGAACAAGAGTGGATCAGCAAGGGGTCCCAAATGGATTGGTTTATTAGCAAAAGGGCCTGTTATATGGAATATTTATCTGCATGGTTTCACTCTGCAAGAAACCTAAATCATTCTATTGACCTAAGTCCTCTTCATCACAATGATCCGCTTTCAAATATCTAACCAAACTATCTCCAACTCTTGATCGAGGATATTTTCGTTTCCCCCCGCCCTCCCAAAAAAATAATAAATAAATTCAAATTCTACTTAAGATCAAGATTCTGTTGCTTAGATCCAGAAACCCATGTAAGATTTGAAGAGTTGCACGACCATTATAAACTAGCACGTGTTCAAGAAGCAACAGAGAAACAGTAAAAGGAACTTTTGGACAAATTCAAAACAGGATGCAACTTATATAGCAAAATTATACTGAGTGATGAAAACTTTTGTCCCTAAAGAATACCTTCCCCTTGAAGACACAATTAAGTGGTTAGGATTGTCCAAGAACTCATATATAATCTGAACCTGCTTTTGATAGTCCACCACGATGGCTCCTCTTGCAAATGGGTCTGACAACAATCTTGGAAAAACAAATGCTTGTGGCAGAATAGTAGTTTGCTTGTAAATGAATTTCTTGATTGATGAAGGGGTTAAGTCTTTCTCCAAGTTATTGATTAGGATGAAATGTTGACCTTCAGCTATAGCCAAATCATCAATATTGCAAGGTTCTGGTCCAATATCTTCATCTTGACTCGTCCATTGGTTATAATTGCTAATCCTCCCTGAATCTGCCATGTAAAAATAGAAACAACACACGAAGGTAGAAAAAAACAAGAAAATATGTAACAAAAGTAAGAGATGGCCCTCCTAAATAAAATTCTTTCCATTTAATTATCATGGATAATTGACAGGGCTCTCACTTCTCGCGATAAGATTATAACAAATCTTGCAAATGCACCTATGGTACAACAGCACAAGTATGTACTTCTTAATTTAAATACTACTGAATAAGGTTTCATGACTAGATTCCTGTGCATTTAGATGGTACATAACATTCAAAATAGTAAACCTTCACTTTTCCACGTCAGACTCTTGAGCATCATGCTAGTCTCCATCTCCTACAAACAGGTTATACTATCAAATCCCAAAAATACAAGATAAATGAAAAACAGTAGCATTTAGGAACTCAAGAATAAGTCTTACCAGGAGTCTATTTTGAGATGATTCTAATTTTTTTTCAATAACTACACAACTATACTTTTTGCCAGATGATGGTCCTTTAGATGCTGAACCAAGACTATCAAAAACTGAGATAGACGTGGAAGAAGTGATTTTCTCCTTAGCCAATATAACAAAAGCAGAGATCCTAGGATCAATTTGAGTAACACGTTCTAAAGTGCATATGCTTGCAATGTTAGCAGAGGTTAAAGTACCACGACCACGTCCATGTAACCAAAATAGCACAAAGGTGCACAAACACTCCTCTTCTTCACCAGCAAATGAATGTGCCTGGTGGTTCACCTAGCAAATACAGGATGAAACAACATGAAAAGATTTGGGTATTACAAAACCAAGAAAGAAGAAATTAAACCAGCTTGATCTCCCTTAAAAATCATTAAGATCTTTACTTCAGATATATAGCATTACCTATTTCAGACGAAACTGCGAATCTCAAGTCTTAGTGTGCCTAAAAATATTTTCTCTCCAAATATTTTGGCACTTTAATGAATTTTAACACATATACTTGAGGATATCCAAATACATTAGAGAAATTAAAATTGAAACAGAAAAATACAAGAAAGAAGCGCAGGTTGGCATCTTTTTACATTTCAAGATGCTGATCATCTTAAATTTAATATCTTTAAAATCAAATGATGTTGAGACCTTTAACCAGAAACCAACATCTCAAATGAAAAACTTCAGTTTTGACAAAAGTTATAAAGTAGAAATAATCTCTCTCCAAACTTCTCAAAATTATTACTCCCTCAGTCCTGCAAAAGGATGTCTTGCTTTATTTTTTTGTTTGTCTCAATGTGCATGTCTTGTTTCTAAAAATCAACAAATAATTGATTTGATTGCCAATTATGCCCCTCTTCTAAAGATAAGTAATTAAACTTTAGATACGGCAACTTACAAATTCAGTCCTATAATTAAGATTTTACATTTCATCTTAATGTTATACAACTATAACAAAACATTATCACTGTAACATTTTGAAGCTTAAATAACTTTTCAAATTTATACAACTATTAACTTTTTTAAAGAAGGACAATTTCGGTAGGAAAGAAAAAAATGTTAAACTTTTCTTATTTCCTAGAAAAAGTGAATCCAAACATCCTTTTGTGGGACAAAGGGAGTACTTTCCAAATGTACTTTTTCTCTTAAACTCTCCCAGACACATTGCTCTTGAACTTTAAATGTAATCAACTCTGCTTAAAAATGTGTCAAATTAGCACTGCTATTTTTTGCATAATAAGATATTGGCATTTAAGGAAATGAAATATGGCAAATGGCATATGGCTTGAAAGCTTCTCCCAGGCAGTCATGGCAATGACCAGCATCTTTTTGCTTGCCAGCTTAGCTTGCAGAGTCAGTAAAAGCTAGATTAAAGGTCTCAAAACCCCCTCCCCAGTGGACACAATAAACCATTTAAAGTTGTTAGCAATGCTTGAACCTTTTTTAGGTAGAAAACATGTTTCAAAAGGAAAGAATTAAGGGAGTGATATTGACATTCTAAAATACACTACGTTAGATATTCTATCCTTACTTTTACATGTTCCAAATGATGCATGTGATATCCCACATCATTTGTGGAGAAAAATTAAAATAGTTTATAAATGAATACAATGGAATCCTATAGTATTTTAGGTTGATCATTTAAGTAAAGCGAAACAAAATGGGAAGTAGTTGCTAGCAAAGCCAATTGTGCTAGAGTCCCATTTGCAGGCCCCTATACCATTAGCCCAGAGCATAATAAAATAGTGTTAGAGTAGACCCCGAGAGTGCTATCGGTGCAGAAGGTCCGACTGGATGTATACTGCGGTGGTCTTGAATTATGGAAGGAACACGAAAAAGATGTCGCGTGTCCAACAAGGGGTAACTATGATATCCCAAATTGATTGTGTGAGAAAAATTGGAATGATTTATGAGTAAAATGTACACTTCTTTCAACTTGAATTAATCATTTCACAAAGTGAGTATGAGGGCAAAGTAAGTGCTAGTGGAGCCCTTTGTGCCGAGTCTCACTTGCAGGCCCACATCTTATGGGCCTAGGGGTACAAATTGGTATCAAAGTCAATCCCACAGTACTATCAGCATGGGAGGTCAGACCGAATTGTGTATTTGAGGTGGTCCTAAAGTGCAGAAGGAGCTCAATGGTGGAAGAAAATTAGAATGGTTTATAAATGAGTACAATGAATTCTTCGAGCAACTTGGGTTAATTATTTTTGCAAAAATAAGGACAAATGCAAAGTAATCGCAAGCGCAACCCATTATGCCAGAGTCCCATTGCAGCCTCCACCTCGTGGGCCCTGGCTTGACATAATAGCCCCTACTTGGTACCAGTAGATTTTATGATCAAAGTATATATATGAAGCTTAGTTGCCTTGTGGAGGTTGATTTATTCATCGACGAGAAACTTTTGAAAAAAAAAAAAAAAAAACAGAGAAAAGAAAGTCAAGTTATAAAATGTGAAATGACCATCTCATCTTAAAATTTAATTAGCAAGAATTATTTTAAATATAAAATATCAATAACACAGAAGACTGCATGTATGTAAACGGACGCAACCTAACTTTATGCGCTTATATTAATTCTTAAAAGAAAAGCTATACTTAAAGTGTCTGAAGTATAATGTGGAAAGACAATCACTGACTTTGGTGATGAAAACAAATTAACTATCATATGAAAAATTGTGAAGCTGGACCAGAGAAACTTAGTTGGAAGGCTACAGTTGAATGCCATGAAAAATTGCATGCCCAAAATAATCACATAACTTCAAATAGAAGATGCATGCCAAATTCCAACATTATTCTCCAGTACTTCATTAAAATGTCAAAACAGAGAAACTATGCAAAATATAATACCTAATTTGTAGAAAAATCGCATTTTGTTTTAAAAGTTTTTCCATTTAATTTGTTACACAACTTTCTTTTTTAGCATATAGTATTATGATATATATTGATGTTTAAAACATATCAATTGATACTTCTTTATTTTATTTGAGGTTGAAATGCTTCGATAACAATTATAGTATATAGTTTGAAAGGTATGTGTGGTGTTATTATTATTTTTTAAATTAATTGCTTTGGTTAAGCAAAATATATCTATATTTCTTTTGCATTGGAACCAATTTGTACCCTACTATTTTGAACTCATTCACTTGAATCCATTTTGGACCGACCCGTTTTAGACCCAAACTAAATCTGACCCGACCATTTCGCCGCCCCTGTTTTCACCATTTGATTTTTCACACAACAATACCAGTTGAAAACAAAATATAACATTTCTCGGGCAACCAAACACTACTATGTAGGAGCAAATAACATTTAAAAAAATATTAAAAAGAAAAGAAAAGAAAAGGAAAAAGAGAGAGAACAGAAGCAGCTCACCGCTTCAACAACGGCGTCGTAGAACCTGAGATCATCGTCGCCGGTGCCATGGGCGGCGCACACGGTGCTGCCGATCGCGAGTTTCCCGCACTGATGATCCTGCAACTGCTGCGAAAGGGGTCGGAAACGCCCCGCCAGCTCCTCTGCTTGGGCCTCCGTCTCCAACCCCCCAGCGGAGAATACGGTCTCGTACACCTCCGGAGAACACAAGTATTTGACGGTCAGTATCTGGGCGTGCGCGTCCAATACGACGGACACACTGTACCAGGCATCGTCCTCATTGGCCCTGTATTCTAGGTCGTACAGTGACGACAAATCCTCCGGTTCGGCTTTTGCTACCTTCCCCATCATCTCATCTGATATTGAAACTACTACTCGACGATGATATGCATGAATATATATATATATATATATATATATAGAGAGAGAGAGAGAGAGAGAGAGAGAGAGACGAAATGCTGGGAAGAATGTCACTAGGGTAATGAATGATGCTACTACTAGTAATACGTACTTAATTTGTATTGGTTAGGGAGGTTGGTGGGGTGGTTTAGTTCTTGCCTTCCAGCTATTAAATGTTTTTTTTTCTTTACAAGGGAATATGAATATGAAAGGTCTAGGCCGTATTTGATTTCATTTCCATTTCCAAAAAAACAGAGAAATAAAGTTCATTAGAAAGTGTGACAATTGGAATGGTTGATGTGAAATGTAGATATGATATTATGGCTTGCTCATTTTTTAAAGCTTACAAATAATATTATTTAAGGATATTTTTTTTTTTAATGGTGAATGCAGTTTAAGTATGGTAAAGTAACATATGTCTTATCTTTTATTGGCAAAATAGTACTTTAGTTGGTTTGGTAAAAGCCTATAAGTTCCAACCTTTTTGTATTGTAATATATGAATCAGTTACCTAGTTACATGAATCAGTTACCTACTTATATTGAGAGTTTCGTAAAAATAACATTTTAGTGGAGTTATGATGATAATTTTGTTTTTTCAAGAAAAAAATACATTTTCATCTTTTTAATTTTTGAAAAAAGTGAAAATAAAAGAATGAGAATTAAAACCAACATCGAAGCCTATAGCATCCTATCCTGATTATAAGAAATCCCCATGAGAGGCTTGTAAGACTACAAGCTACTACTCATTCTAAGGCCTCGTTTGTCTCCAATCTTGTGATTGGTCATGAGGTTATTGTGAGGGGTGATGATATTAGAATACAAATCAATACCCTACTATATTTTGTTTGGTTGCAAAGTTCACAGCTCATATATCCAACTAATATCGCAAAGATGCTTGGCGTTGTTGGTTATGAGTTTAAACGACAAAATTATCATTGTTTTTTTTAAGAAATCTCAAATTGTCAGTATCAATAATTGGAGATATCACCTTCCCTACAAGCAAATTCCTCCCATTAATCTCCCAAAATTTTCTCCCCCCTCCCCCTCCCCCAAAAATGCCTTGATTTAGAAATGGAGTTTGATAGTGTCAATTTTTTAATACAAAAAGTGGGAGAAGCGACACAAGCAATGAAGAAATATGCCAAAGATGGAGATAACGATGATAACAAGAGTAGACTTTCCCAGCCACATCTCATGAAAGGTAAGATTCATTCGTGAAGATTGAGTAACTTCTTCCAACTCTCATGCACTGTGGCTAAGCTAAGAAAGCTTTCACCTTCCGCGGATTGCCTTTTTATCTACGCAGATCCAAAGATTCCAAGGCCTGATTCCACCAAAATAGCATGATCTTACTGCAAAACCACATCTCAAAAATAGGTTACCTTAACAAAAAATCTGGATCAAGGTTTTACAAAAAAGGAAGTAGGGGGCTTATAGAAGATTTGGCCATTATGCACAGTGTTGATCCATTCTCCCATTTAGAGCAAATAAGAAACATTTTCTCTGCAACTGAAATGCCAAGGGCTACGTCTTTGGCATATTTAAATTAGAGGGGCAATTTGGTCACTTTATAAGTTAATATAGATTGCTGATATTATGTGAATTACACACCAGGCTTGAGGTATGATATGTAACCAAGCACCAAGTGAGAAGCTCATAAAGTGCAATATTTCTGACACCTCCATGAGCATAATTACACATATTTTTATTTTAAAATTAATATAATTGTGTCTTATATTGTGATAATTGTGTGTAGGAACTAAGAATTGAAGAAATAGAGTGAAAGATAGAAGATTAGTTTAAGAGTTAGCAGAAACTTTTAGATGCGCAGTCTTCATATTTGTAGTATAATTTTCTCCACAAAAGTGATATTGAGCTGATTCATGAAGATAAAGAAAGCTAAAAGATAGGGCTACAATTCTTAAGAAGATAACAAAAGCCCGTTCGACATAGACAATGGTGAAAAATAGGTAGAAAGAGGCTGCAAGTATTGCTGGAGAGGACTTGGACAGCAAGTCCAACGGCTAGGTGTTGCCCTGTAGCACCTAGGCATTGCAGAAACTATCTTGGGCAGCAAGCGCAGCGCCTAGGCGCTACCCTACTAACCTGATGTATTTTTTTATGACAAATGGTGATAGATCACGAATTTTGACATCTTTTATGATATATACACATTAAATACACATATGCATCATTACCCAAGTGATACTCTTGATAGATACACTATACACACACAATTCACACATATATTCAGTTCACATATCATTCAACACACAATTTGTCACCCACACACACTTAACACCTAAATACTTACACACTTTTTCTTTCCACACAAAACACACATTTCTCCATATTTCTTCACACGACATCAACAACAAGCACACTTATTACTAAGGAACTTGGGATTCGAAGACAAGAAGAGGAGGAGTTCCATTGGGCATTGAATATTTTGAAGAATAAGTGTTGCATTACTTTATCTATGTTTATGTTCTTACTTTCGTTACTTTAGCCCATGT
The DNA here is from genome assembly GCA_019321725.1 of Paulownia fortunei. Classification (NCBI taxonomy): domain Eukaryota; kingdom Viridiplantae; phylum Streptophyta; class Magnoliopsida; order Lamiales; family Paulowniaceae; genus Paulownia; species Paulownia fortunei. The sequence goes on from CM033121.1 coordinate 13,375,495, forward strand.
GCTTTCATGCCTCCTTTTCTTGTGTAGATGGACGTCTCTTTGGTGATATATGTGGATCTCTCATGGACTCCAAGTGCATCATCTATTGAAAATAGGAGTTTCTTATTTTCAACTCTTATGTGCTTTAATTTTTTAAACATTAAGGACAATGTTAATTTTAAAGTTGGGAGTGAGATTTGCATTTTGTGTGTTTGAGTCTTATGCTTTATGTGAAAAATTGAGCTAATTTTTTTTTATTTTTGTTGAAGCTTTGTGTGTGAACTACACATGTTGTGTAATGAGAGTCCAAGAGCAAACATGTTTTGTTGACCAACTTAGTGAGTTCATGTGTTGGTGATTTAATGAATAACTTGATTACTGATTGCCTATGATGATACTTAATTGATATTATATAGAGTCTAGTGGAAAGAAAGATTGCTAGTCTTGTGACATGGTGATTTTATGTATATTTGATATTTATCATGAATGATAAATTTTTATTGAACACGTTTTGTCAAAATCTTGTAAATTACATGCTATTGGGTATTGAATTTTGCTTCCAATGAATTGTATTGGTCATTTTATGGTGTTCTAGAACTTGCTTGATTATTCTTTGAGGCAAAATCCTAGATAACTAGCAAACTTGAAAATTATTTAGGCCATTTTTGACTCATTTGTGCCTTTCAAGCCTACCATGATCATATTTTTATTCACTAGTTACCTCTTTGAGCCTTTTTCGAAGAATGGCATGTGCAATGCATAACAATAACCACCATTCGACTTCATTTCTTGAAGCTCATTACACTTACCCTTTATAGCCTGAAAAAACCAATAATTGTCCCTGAGAGAGCTTAAGATGTGATATTTTGTGCACAATCTTATTAAAGGGTCATATAAAGACATGTTGAGGGCATGGATGAATGCATTTAGGGGTATGAGCAAGGAAAATGTGCAAGAAAATCATCACAACTCATGTTGATAAAAAAAAATAAGTTTGGAGGTTGTGAAAGCAAAAGAACAAGAAACGAAGCATTGGAATTCATGAAATAAAAAAGAAAAGTTCTTTTCTTTTTTTTGCAAAAAGAAAAAATGTAAAAGAAAACAAAAGAAGAGCATGAATCCTAAAGGAAAAAAAGAAGAGAATTGGGAATGAGAAAAGAAATGAGGAGAGTGAGATTCTATGTGCAACACTTTATTCTCTCTTACGTTGTTTACCTTTACTCTTTCTCTATAAACCAATACCTAGACCTTACATTACAAGCTTATTGAAGTTCTTTTGATTTAAGTTTGCAAGTGTCTACAATAGTGGAGAAGTTGTATGAAAAGCAAGCCTATAGAACACCTAGAACCTCTTTGCATAGATCATAAGAGTCACTGGTTGTGAAATTCATACTTAAAATGCATGCATGAAACTTGAGGTTGACACTTCACACACACACATTTCAAATTTATGACTAGATTGATGAAGCACAAGTTTTGTAGTGTCATTTGACTAGCTTTGTGACTAATCTTTGGACTTATATACAATAAAGATTTATGAGGCATTTGAATTGGTTGATCAAACTTAGTAATTCATTATCAAAGTATGAGCTTATGATTGTTTGATTTTGAGTTTTGCTCAAGGACGAGCAAAAGGTAAGTTTGAGGATAGTTGATAGGCTTATAAAGTGCGATATTTTCGACACCTCCATGAGCATAATTGTACATATTTTTGCCTTAAAATTGATACAATTGTGCCTTATTTTGTGATAATTGTGTATAGAAACTAAGAGTTAAAGAAATAGATTGAAAGATGGAAAATCAGTTAAAGAGTTAGCAGAAACTTTTAGATACGCAGTCTTTATATTTCTGGCACGACTTTCTCCACAAAAACGATATTGAGCTGATTCATGAAGATATAGAAAATTAAGAGATAGACCTTTAATTCTAATGAAGACACCAAAAGCCAATTCGGCTTAGAAAGTGGCAAAAAATAAGTTGAAAGAGGCTGTAAGATTTATAGGAGAGGACTTGACAGCAAGTGCAACGCCTAGGCGCTACAGAAACTAGTTTTGGACAGTGTGCAGCGCCTAGGTGCTACAGAGCAGCACCTAGGTACTATCCTGCTAATTGAAAAGATGTTGATGCATTTTTTTAAGACAAGTGGCGATGGATCTCAAATTTTGGCATCTTTTATGAGATATATACATTAAATACATATATACATCATTATCCAAGTGATGCTCTTGATAGATATACTGTACACACACAATTCATACATATATTCAATTCACACATCATTCAAGACACAATTCATCACCCACCCACACTTTACACCTAAATTCTCACGCATTTTTTCTCTCCACCCAAAATACACATTTCTCCATATTTCTTCACACGACACCAACAACACATACACCCATTATCAAGGAGCTTGGGATTTGAAGACAAAAAGAGGAGAAACTTCATTGGGCATTGAAGATTTTGAAGAAGAAGTGAAGAATCACTTAGTGGTTATAATCTTCTACTTTAATTTCTTCTTTCATTTTGTTTAGTTTGAGAAATTTGTAAAAATCAAGGATGTTGGGAAACACTTGGTACTTTCTTTAATTTCAATATGAAACTAAATCACTTTTATTAAGGCTTGGAAAATCATTTCTATGGAGTTATGAGTTGATACTTTTATTGTGATTGGAATTTTGCTTTTATTCTAATGAGCATATGCTGTTATTTTAATGCTTTTTGAGACTTGATCAATTTCAAGTTCATTTTAATTATTGCAATTAAGACCAAGAAGTGAGGTTGTAACAATGGATCGGGTAGTATATGCCATGGACCAGCCCTTATATAGATATAAGCATAGGTACGTGTAGTAGTCATAAATGTGAAAACCGAAAGCTAGTGGAATTCACAAAGCTCAATGCACTCTTAGTAGGATGACCTATAGCTAGAGATGGCGCTGGTAGCCTACTAGGGGTAGATTTGGTCCGATTTGAAAGAGAGCACTAATTACATTAGGAAGACTCACCGTCACACAACCCACATCATTCCTAATTACAATTAAGCTAGGTTCATAACAACATAGGATGACTAGTTAATCCTTAACTCTCCTTAGTATTGAATTCAATCCCCTAATCTTCTTGGGTTTTAATTAATTTTGTCAATTTTGTAGTTGTTGTTTTCTAACTCAATTACCACTATTATGGTTGGGTCAAATATAATTTAGGCAGTCTACACTTAGGTATTTACACACACTCCCTTGGGATACGACACTTTACTCATTCTTTATTAATTGTTAATACCGTGCACTTGCGGTTTTATTACCACTATTTTGGGATCACCACCAAGCTTGATTACATAACGGGTCTGTAATATATAATGGGTTACACCTTGTTGAAGCAAACAATTAATTAGACCTAATTGTGTATAAATCACACCTAATCAAGTCTAGAAAACGCTCCGTAAGGGCATATTTGGTCCAGTAATCCAAATCAAACCAACTTTTTTTTTTAGTTTTGACTTGATTTTCTATGATTATTTATTAACTTAAATTCAAACTTTGACTTGATTTATGTTTTCTAGTTCCATGCTCTTATATAGTATTATGATTTCATATAGAAAATTGTATTAGTTATTTCCAAGTTTTATTAAAACACTAGTTTTGGCGCAATGTTAATAGGGCAAGATTTTGATCTAGTAGGGTCCCATGATCGTAGGTTTTATAACATTAGGATGGTTCATCATAAATAGCCCCACTTATAGGACCTGCATATCATAGCCAAAATGTTCCCATACTCAAGCAGAGATCCATATTAACTTTTATATGTTATATATACATATATATATGTTAGGATCTATTATTAATGTTTTGCTAACCATTTTAACTTAATTAGTCAGTTGTTTTATTGTAACATTATGTCGTAACATGACCTAATTAAGTTATAACATACTACATAAAGTAAAGACACCAATGATTCAGAAGAATCTACTCCATGGACCACACCCTGATATTAAAGTTGTAAGTACAATATAAAGACTTATCTGATTAAAGACTCTCTTATAATTAACGTCATTTTTATACGAATCAATTAGCCGAACTTGTTCAACGAGATTTGGTATGATTTATAATTAAATGTAATCTAATTCTGCAAGTGCACGGGCTAATAAGTAATAAAGCGTATGAGCATACGGTTATATGTCCCTAGAGAGTATATGAGCAACTACTAAAATATAGATAATCCAACTATATTTAACCTAAAGTTTGGTTGATTGATTAGAAAACTTAAAACTAGAAATTAACAAGCAACAAAACAATCAAGGAAAATAGGGGATTTAAACTTAGGTGGAGAAGTGTCAAGGCATTGGATTATCGTTCTATTGCATTGTGAATTCTTACAAGTTAGTGATTAGAAATGACATTGAATTATGTGACAACAACAAACTCCAATTTTATATGATACTCTTTTCCAAGATGTACCATACCTATTACTAGAAAGCAATCAGTATATTCCTATATAAGTTAAGTTATCTAATATTGCATTAGGCTTCGTGCTTTCCTCTAGCTTTCGACGATCATGTCTATAACTACTGCATGGCTAACAACTATATTCCTATAGTGACCTAACCTATGGCATACACTATATGGGCACTTGTTGTGACACTACCTCCCTATCTCAATCATAAGAAGCAAGGTTCATCTCAAAATTGGCCAAATTTCAAGAAGTATTAAGCACATAGTGCATGCTCATCACAAATCAATAATCATCCACATTACAAATAAATTAACAATTCACAACTTTATAGAAATGACTTTTCAAGCCTTATCAAAGTAGAGTTTAGCTCATAATGAAATAGAGCAAACAACACTTGTTTCTTAACATCATGCCTTTACAATATTTTTAAAACTAAACAAAATCAAAAGAAAACTAAAGTAAAAGTTACAACCCCTTTCGTAAGTCTTGAATCCCCCAATTTCTTGATGATGGTAGTGTGTGTTCTTGGTATAGAGTGTGAAGAAATATGGAGAAATGTGTATTTGGGTGGAGAGGAAATGTGTATGAATTTAGGTGTAGAGTGTGTGTGGGTGATGAATTATATGCTATATGATGTGTGAATTGAATATATGTATGAATTATGTGTGTGTGTGTGTGTATAATGTATCTATCAAGAGCATTACATGAATAATGATGTATATGTGTATCTAATGTGCATATCTCACAAAGGATGCCAAAATTCGAATTGATCGCCACTTATTGCACAAAAACAACATCAACATCTTTTCTGTTAGCAGGGTAGAGCCTAGGCTCTGTAGAGCAGCACCTAGGCATTACACATTCTGCCCATTTTCTTTTCTTGCACTGTACTTTCTACCTATTGTTTCAATATTTTCAAATTTTTAGCATTTTCTTCTCTTTTTTCATCAACCAAATCAAACTATGTACCTACACAAAAATTATCAAAAGATAAGTGCAAAAATCCATCAATTATATGACAAAACATCCTAATTTGTGCTCTTGAAAGTGCCGGAAATATGTTAAATTATGATCTTATCAACTACCCTCAAACTTATCATTTGCTTGCCCTTGAGCAAAGTTATGAATCAAACTAAACATAAGCTCATAATTCGATCATGAATAATTCAACTTGATCAACCAACATAGTGCCTCAACAATTTATATTGCACACAAGTTTAAAGGTTTTTCATAAAGCTAATCAACTAACATAACAAAACTTGTGCTTCATCAATCAAGTCATGAATCTGAACGTGTATGTGTGTGGTGTCAAGTTCAAGCTTCATGCATATATTCTCAAAATGAATTGTGCAACCAATGACTCTCATGATCTAAGTAAAGAAATTCTAGGTGTTCCATAAGCTTATTTTTTATACATCTTCTCCACTAATGTAGTACCAACAAACTTAGATAAAAAGGACTGCAATAAACTTGTAATGCAAGGCTAGGTATTGACTTACAAAGAAAGTGTAGGAATGAACAAAGTAAGAGAGCAAAACAATGCAAAATCTCACTCACCTCCTTTCTTTTTCTTCCCCAATTCTCTTTATCTTTCCTTTGGGATTCATGCTTTTATTTTTTTTTCTTTTTCAATAATTTTTTTCTTTTCCTTCTTTTCTTTTTGCATTTTTTTATTTCTATCTTTTTTAATCCCATGGCTTCATTTCTTGTTCTTTTGCTTTCACAACCACCAAACTTGTTTATTTTGATATTCATGGCTTGTGATGAATTCTATTCACATCACTCTTGCTCATATACCTGAATGCATTCACTTCCATATCCAAAATATTTACATATGACCCTAACACCAAATTGTGCACAATATGTCATATTAAACTCTCTTTAGGGATAATCAATGGTTTTGGGCTACAAGGGTTAGGTATAGTGAGCTACAAGAAACGAAGTTAAATGTTGGTGATTCATATGCTTTGCATATGCCATTCTTTACACAAGGCTTAATGGGGTAAAAAGTGATAATGATGTTATCATGGTAAGCTTGAAAGACACAAACGAGTCAAATATAGCCTAAATTATTTTCAAGTTAGCTAGTTATCTAGGATTTCACCTTAAAGAGTAATTAAGCAAGTTCTAGAACACCTCATATTGACCATCAAGAACTCATTAGAGGCAAAATCCAACACCAAATAACACGCAGTTCACAAGAATTCGATACAACGTGCTAAATGAAAATTCATTAATTATGTCAAAGACCAACTACACATAAGAATCACCATATTACAAGACTAGCAATCTTCATTTCCTCTAAACTCTATACAATATCAATTAGTTTTATCATAAGACATCGGTAATCAAGATAAATCAATTAATCTCAAATGTGAGCCTACTCAAGTTTATCAATAAAAGCATGCTTGCTCTCGGATTTTCATCACACACAATATGTAATTCCACACAATTCATCCATCAAAATTGAAAAATATTGGCTCAAATTTTCACATAAATCTCAAATATACAAAATACGAATCCCACCCCCAACTTTAATATTAATATTGTCCTCAATGTTTAAAGAATTAAAGCACATAAGAGGAAAAAAATAAGAAACTCCCTTTCTAATAAAGAATCCACTTAGAGTCCATGAGAGATCAACACATATCACCAAGAAGATGTCCATCTATATAAGAAAAATGAGACATGAAAGCACATGGGCTATACACAACAGTGAGAACACAAACATAAAACAAAGCAATACAATAGCTAAATAAAGAAAGCTAGACATGCCTAAATCTAGAAATGGAACATGCTTCAAAAACTAAGAAATTAGTTAAAATAGTTATTGACCCGACTTTATTACCTCTCTTTGGGAAAAGAAAAAATAAAATTTAGATATCTTACACTTGTTACCTCCGTCCAAATAGTGCTTGGATTGGCGTTAATCATCCCATATTAAGGGGTTTAAATTTTTCCACATAGGCTTTACCTTGCATGGTTGATCATAATCTTGGTCTTGGCTTGCCTAAAATTTTGATTCACTTGAAAATGCTTCTTAAAGGGTAATTTGGCATCAAAGTGTGCAAGGGCAGCCACCAAGACTTTATCCTCCATCACTCCTCCTTTTTAATTTTCCGACAGTTCCTCAAATGCATCCTTCAACTTATTTTTTTACACATGCTCAACAATAAAGGGATCAAAAATATCTAGTTGATTACACTTAGGCTTTTCCACCCAACAATTCAGTCCCTTAACTTCATTCACATTAACATGCATTTCACCTTTTTCAATTTCTTTTAAGTTCACAATGCATGCATCAACTTTCTCCTCATAATTGGTTTGTTGTAAAAGTTTATTAGCCAACGTGTCAAGGGCATCAATTTTTTCTCACAAATTCGTTTCTCTGGATAATTGAAAGTTTTTGAAAAAATGAAAGGCCACTTGGTCATTCCCTATTCTAAGTATCAAATTTCCTAGTTGCACATCAATCAAAGCTCTACTTATCACTAGAAAAGGTCTACTTAGAATAAGGGGCACATCAGGATCTTCCTTCATGACTAACATTATGAAATCAACTGCAAAAATAAACTTGTCTACTTTTACAAGCACATCTTTAACAATACCTATTGGATACTTGATGGATCAGTCGTGTAACACCCCTTAACCTAACTGCAGAGCCTAAACAAGCTGATACAGTTAAGTCAAGAAATGTTAATTTTCATTAATATTAGAGTTATGATTTTAATAAAAATTCTCATTTTTAGCTATAAGAGAAAGAACTTGAATCATTTTAAACACATCATATACATATATCAAAACGGAGTACATCTGTTTACAAAACCATAACAGAGCGGCTTATTTAAAAACAAAACAGAGTTTTCAAAATAAACTACAAAACAGCTCGAAACATGGTATATGAACAAATTTCTATCTGGTCGCTCTAGAGACTCAGTCAACCTCTAAACCTGTGCATTTCCACATGCATCACATGAATCTAATGTGCTAAAAGCTCAGTAAGGTGAAACTAATGCAATAACAAATAGCGTACATACCAATCACATAAATGATTAAATACAATATTCAATTTAATAACTTTCTTTCATAAATCATTCTTTAAGGCCCTTGAAGTGTGGTACCTAACTAATAGCGATAGACCATGGTTTTCGGAACCTGTTCATAATAATTGGCCAATAAGAGAACTAATACAGGGTTTTCATACTTGATCTTTCAACCTTAGGTATTAGCCGTATTCTATCTCATTCATTGTGGCTTTCCTATATCGATTTTTTTAACCTCAAGTATTTGCCACCATTTGTTAGGTCCGCCGATCCCTCCCGCGTCCTTTGTCTACCTAACCATCAATCAAGTACCATACTTCATTTTCAAAAACCTAATTATATTCTTAATAGTATCATGCTTCATGAACCATAAATGCATCAAACATTACATCATTTGACAAATAATAACAATTACATTAAAACATGAACAACATTATATGATTATTGTGATACAGCAAATGAAAGCTTCAACTTACCTCAAGTCCACTTTGTGGCAAGTGAAAAGACCAATCTCTTTGGAAGATAGGATGTGTTAAAGGCCTAACATAATCAAATCATGTACCATTTAATATCCTTTTTATAAATCATTTAGTCTATTCTAGTTAAAGTTCATATACACTTTTCAATCTTTTGTAAATAATTTCATATCAATTACATAACCTTAAAAATAATGCATACTCTATATTTTACTACTAATTCAAGAACTTAAACATTAGGATAGCCATTAAATAACTAATAATTCAAACATAATTATTAGGGCAGCCCCTAAAACATGCACACAATCCAAATTAACATAACATAAATTCAGTTCTAACTTAAATTGATTGTACCCTTCAATTAAGCAAACTAATTGCTATTGTTTTCAATCATTCAAAGAAACTTCCAAACACAATATAATCATTACAAAATCAATAGAAATAAGTAAATTAAATAATTTCACAAGACTATCAATTTTGCTAAAAATTAGCTTAACTAGCTTGGTTTTTTGGCTTCAAGTATAACTTACTTAAGTTTTCAATCATACAAAAACATATTAAAACATGTAACCATCCAAGATACTACAAATTCATCATAAGAAACATTGAAAAATAATATACCTTGATTAAGTTGGAATTAAACTTCAAAATCAAATGGTTTTCAAACTTAAAAGGGTGGAAACTTGTTCTAGTTTGTATTCTATGGATTCTTATGGATTGAATTTAATTTTTGTGAGTATGAGAGTGTAGAAATTTGGGAGAAACTTAGGAGAATAAGGGCTGGTAGTTTTTGAGGTGCTTCCACAAGAAATATGGATGAAAATGATTTCTTTGACCTTTTAAAGAGAGGTATGTGGACGGTGATGATTGGTTGCATCATACTTGGTATCTTCTCATGCTAAAAGCCACGTTCATGGGCTAAGGAGATGACAAAAATTGATGCTTTGGTGTTATAATCATGTGCAATGTGGTTTAGAATGGTTTTATACAACTTAGTCAACCAACCAATCAAATTGCACCATTTTGCATACTTTTAGTTCTTAGCCAAATGTAACATATTTCAAGTAAATATTTAGGCAATTAATCACTTTAGCATATAACTAGCATGGAGCAATATAAATAATTCATTTCATGGCCATTCAACACATCAATCTTTCTTAACTGAGATACCGAACTTTTCACTGCAAAAATGCACTTAAGGAATATGTTAAATCAAGAAATAAAAGTTTGATCTCATATTTCATGTACTAATGCATGTTAAAGCATAACTAGAGCATATAATAACAATTATTCAAGTTCGTGCAATCATGCTATTTGTATGCCATAATTCAATAATACACATTGATTAGATGCATATTCATGCAAGATGCTTATTATTGGCTATGTAGGAGAGAATTGGGCATTACAAGTCGGCTAGTTGAAGTAACACCATTGTTAGCTTTTGCTCTCCTAATCCAAACTTTCTATAAACCGACAAAGGCATAAGTTAATACTTTCTCCCAAATCATAAAAAAAATATATTAGGAAAAGTGATTGAACCAATAGTGCAAGGGATAGAGAAACTCCTAGGATCCTTAAGCTTAGGAGGAAGCTTGTTTTGCACAATCGTCGAGCACTACTCGGTAAAGTTCACCCTTTTATGCTCTTCTAATTTCCTATTGTTTGATAAAATCTCCTTCAAGAATTTAGCATAACTAGACATTTGAAATAAAACACCAACAAATAGAATATTAATATGAAACTTCTTAAAGACTTCAAGTAATTTAGAAAATTGCACATATAATATTTGCTTTTTCAAAGACATAGAAAAGGATAGAGAAACACATATCGCCTCATTAAGGATGACCGGTTTAGATGAAGTGCTAGGCTTTGATGTTGGTTTCTCTTTCTTTTCTTGTTGAGGTTCCACTTCTTGCACTGTGGTATCGATCTCTTTCTCACTTATCAACATGATTGCATTTACTTGTACCTTGGGATTTTTCTCCATATCACTTGGCAATATACCTTGAGCACGCCCCCGAACCATACTTTCAATTTGGCCTACTTGAGTTTCCAAATTCCATAAAGTTGCCTCATTATTTTGGAATCTCATTTTGGTATTGGTAATAACCTTGGGCACAAGCTTTTACAAATTTGTTTTCTTCTCTTAATATGGGTAACAGGGTAGTGGAGGTCCTGCCATGTTTTGATTAACTTTGAGAAGTGATTTGGCTACCTTGACCTCCCTATACAAAATTTGGGTAATTTCTCAATGCAGGGTTATATGTTTGGGAATAAGTATTATTTGCTTGCCTATTGAAATTCCCTACATAATTAGCTTGCTCGGATGAAGATAAAAATAAGTTCCCCTCTTTAGCATTCGGTGCTATAATATTCAACTCCACACAAATCGTATGTGATAATTTATACCTTCATCGTCAAAGCACTCATATTATCAATTTTCTTTTTCATTGGTTCAATTTAAGCTAAAAGGGCAGAGTATGTATCGACAGTGTGCATTCCCACCGCCTTTTTTCCCAAACTTCTATCCGTTTTCCATTAGTAACTATTTGATGCCATTTTCTCTAACAACTTGTATGCCTCCTTTGGAGTTTTTCTCATAATTTTTCCTCTCGTCACTATATCTATCATAGCTCGATTGGCAGGTGACAAACCTTTGTAAAATATTTGCACTTTCAACCATGAGGCAAGCTAGGGTGTGGGAACCTCTTTAACATTCCTTGAATCTCTCTCAACCTTTATACAAGCACTCTAACTTAAATTGCATAAATGTAGTGATGTCGTTCCTCATTTTTGTTATTTTGGAAAGTGGGAAATATTTTGCAAGGAATACTTATGCCATGACTTCCCATGTGATGATTGATCCAACGGACAATGAATTAAGCTAACTCTTGTATTTGTCCTTCAAAGAAAATAGTAACAATCTCAGCCTAATAGCATCATCGGTCATTCCATTATGCCAAAGTGTCACAAATCTCCAAGAAGTTTGCAATGTGTGCTTTGGGGTCATCAATAGGCAAACTACCATATTGCACCGAAGTTTGTATCATTTAAATAACTATCGGTTTAATCTCAAAAGTGTTTACTTATATTGCCAGCCTCCTAATACTCGAATTAGTCCCGTTGATCGAAGGCTTAGCATAGTCCAATAATGATCTATTCTCCACGTCTCGCACGTTGTTGGCCATTCTTTTCTCTTTTGATTCTTTTATCAACAAATGAAGAGTTCTCTCTATTTTCAGGTCGTATGGCTCAAGATCTCATGTAGATGACCAGGTCATACACCAATAATACCTATAATGAAAAACAAGAACTTTCAAAGTAGCTTGCACAAAGAGAATTAAACTAAGAAGATAAAAACAAAAACAATGAAATAAAAATAAAGCAAATAAAATGGTCAAACTACAATTAGATAAATCAACCTCAATATTGCAAAAATATACTCTCTGGCAACGGTACCAAAAACTTGGTGTGGATTGCAATTAAATCCAATTTAATTTCCCAAGTGCACATGTCAACAAATAATAAAGTATATGAGCATATGGATATCGTGTCCTTAGAGAGTATGTGAGCAACTATTGAAGTATAAATAATCCAACTATATTTAACCTATCAAAAATTTGGTTGATTGATTTGAAAAATTAATACTAGAAATTAACAAGCAATAAAAACAATTAAGAAAAACATGGGATTTAAACTTAAGTGAAGAAGTACCAAGGCATCGGATTGTCGATTCTGTTGCATTGTGAATTCTTACAAGTTAGTGATTAGGATTGAAATTAAATTGTGTAATAGGAGAAACGCTAATTTTATATGATAGTCTTTCCCAAGATGTACCACACCTATTACTATAAAGAAACTGATATATTCCTATATAAGTTAAGCTAGACCTGACCACAGGTCGGGGATGAACCGGACCCACCCCATGACCGATCGTGGTTAACGGGTCAGAACCCGTTGATCATGGTTCACGGGTTGGAATCGTGAATCAGCCCGTGAGTTCATGGGCCAAAACCGCCGGGCCCGACCCGGTAGTTTTTAATTTTTTTAAATTTGTTTTTTTATTTTTATTTTTTAATCAAAATAGTGTAAAAGTATCTTATGCAGGTTTTGAACCTGTGACCTCCAAGTTATTAACAGAACACTCTAACCAACTGAACTAATGGACCATATGTTTATAATTTTGAATAAGTGTATAAATAAGTCTCATGATTTGTTTTTTTATTTTTTTTCCCTCAAATTGCTTGTCTTGTTTCTGAAAATCAATATAATTGGTGTTGTGTCCCTCTTTAAATTTAATTAATTAGTTTCAGCAAGTTACAAATCAAGTTCTATATTTAAGCATTCTCCATTTCATCTTAATAATAAGTAAATTTGTAATTTTTTAAAAATATTTAATAATGTTATTTTATAATATCTAGTGTTTATTCCCTAACTTCTCATTTAATATTATTAAATTATTGTAATGTTGCATCGGTTTTATATGATAACATTAACTCCAAAGACCAAAATTTAGTAAATTGTGTTTTATCAATGCAGTGTAAATGAAAAAATTATTTTTTAGAAATTTCATAAATTAATTTAGTCACTTTTGTTTTGGATCATATGCTTAAATTTCAGCTATTTTTTTTTCAAATTTAAGTTTTTTTTTTCATTAAGTTCAAAAAGTAACAATATTTTTTGCAAATTTAAATTCAAAAAAATTTTAAAAAATAAAATAAAATATAAGGGTCGAAACCGGAACTGGAACTGGCGGTTAACTGGAACCGAAACTAGAACTGGCCCAACGGTTCCAGAACCGAAACCGTAACCGGCCTTGACGGTTAAAGTTAAGGGTCGGGATTTTCTTGAATTGTGGAGCCTACGGTTCTGAACTGTAACCGACGGTTCCTGAACTATGGTTAGGTCTAAGTTAAGCTATCTAATAATGCATAAGGCTTCGTGAATTTCTCCAGCTTTTGATGATCAAGTCTATAACTACTGCATAGCTAACTCCATATTCCTATAGTAACTACATGAGCACTTGTTGTGGCACTACCTCCCTATCTTAATCACAACAACAAGGTTCATATCAAAACTAGCTAAATTTCAAGAAGCATTAAACAGATAATACTTGCTCATCACAAATCAATAATCATCCGCATCACATATAAGTTAACAATTCACAACTTCATAGAAATGGCTTTTCAAGCCTTGGCAAAGTAGAGTTCAGTTCATAATTAAATAGAGCAAACAACACCAGTTTCTGAACTCATGCCTTTACAATATTCTTTAAAACTAAACAAAATCAAAGAAAACTAAAGTAAAAGTTACAATCCCTTTAGTGAGTCTTCACTTCTAGCTTTAGATATTCTCCTTGCCTAAGGTAGCTCATTATCCCCTTTGTCTTGAGTCCCCAATTGATGATGGTAGTGTGTGTTCTTGGTGTAATGTGAGAAGAAATATGAAAAAATATGTGTTTTGGGTGGAGAGGAAATATGTGTAAATTTAGGTGTAGAGTACGTGTGTGGTTGATGAATTTTATGTTGTATGATGTGTGAATTGAATATATATGTGAATTATGTCTCTGTATAGTGCATCTATCAAGAGCACCACATAGGTAGTGATGTATAGGTGTATCTAATATGTATATCTCATATAAGATGCCAAGATTTGTGATTGATCGCCACTTGTCGCATAAAAACAACATCAGCCACGTTTCTATTAGCAGGGTAATTCCTAAGCTCTGCAGAGCAGTGTGTAGGCTCTGCAAAGCAGCTCCTAGGTGCTATGCATTCTACCCAGTTTCCTTTATTGTAGTACCTAGGCTCTACAGGACAGCGCCTAGGTGCTTCTCCTTTTGGCCATTGTTTTAATATTTTCAAATTTTTAGTATTCTTCAATTTTTTCATCAATCACCTCAAACTATATACCTACACAAAATTATCAAAAGATAAGTGCACAAATCCATTAATTGTATGACAAAACATCCTAATTTGTGCTCTTGAAAGTGCCGGAAACATGTTAAATTATGAGCTTATCAAGATCCCCTCGAAGGAAAACCATTTGGATTTTATTTTTCGAATTCTTTAGAAAAAATAGTGTCTTCCACAATGGAACCTAATAAATGAGATTTCAGAACCACAAGAATCCTTAGTTTAATTGGGATTCTAACTCAACACCTTTTATGTTAGACTTTAAGAAGAGTGCACTGTTGAACTCCCTTCAACACTGAAATCTCTTTAGATGGCATACTGATCTTCTCTGGGAGATCTTTAAATTCTTCTCCCAAAGAATTGTGGTCTTCTCCCAAAAAGCTCACCCTCTTCACTTAAAGGGTGTTGTGTTCAAACACATTTCAATGATGAATACCGTGAATTCCTTGAACCTGAAGCTTATGAAGCCAAAGCTTAATCATGTTATTTACCTTGAGACTCCTTTTATATAGCATCAAAAAATCCCCAAAAATTGATCTTCAAATCTTCTAGATATGCTACATATATCTTCATGATATTCTCTTGATTTGTTGCAATATCTCCATGATTTTATTTCCTTATCTTATAGATTATCTCTTGCGTTATCCTCAAGATTCTTTCCTATCTTTAGAAAATATCTTGTCATGATCTTTTGAATATTTTTTCATGAAATCATATCATGTAATCTTCCATAATCATCTCCTCAGAAGATCTTGTTAATTTTAAATACAGGTATAACAAAAATATTGATCAATGCCCTAAAATAAATTTTGCATTTTCGATGTTGTAACATGGAAATTGTGATTGTCAAATAATTAAAAGATACATCAAGATGTAACATGACATGCATAAAGCTATCATGGTGTCTCAAATCTAATGACTAGTTGGATACTATTGTAATGTGGAAATTCTCATTTCGACAGATAATGTTTCCAAACTAAGAATTTCTAATAGGCTAATTGATAGGCTCATAAAGTGTGATATTTCTGACACTTCCATGAGCACAATTGCATATGTTTTTGCCTTATAATCAATACAATTGTGCCTTATTTTGTGATAATTGTGTATAGGTTCATGAATTAAAGAAATGAAGTGAAAGATGGAAAATCGATTAAGAAATCAGCAGAAACTTCAAGACATGGTAGTCTTTATGTTTTTGGCATTAATTTCTCTACAAATGCAATATTGAGATGATATTATACAGACACCAGAAGCCAGTTCATTCTAAAAAGTGATAAAAAAATCAGTTGAAGGAGGCTAAATAATACAATAACTCGCGCTGCAGTACCAAAGTAGACAGAGGCAATGGCATTGAAGTGCCGAAGAAAACAAAGATGATGGTGCCTCAGCATCGTGTAGGGCGTTGTAGAGCTATCCTTGGGTGAGAACTCACACTGCAACGCCAATTCCAAGTGCTGCAGTGTCAATTCTAGGCGTTGCAGCGAATCCTAACCCTCTTCTTGCGATAAATGGCGACCAAAGGCAAATTTTGGCATCTTTTGTGATATATTTAGATACACCTACACATCATTACCCATATGATGCTCTTGACGGATATATTTACACATACACAATTCATACATAGATTCAATTCACACATCATTCAACATACAATTCATCACCCGCACATACTCTACACCTAAATTCTCACACATCTTTTCTCTCCACTCAAAACACCCATTCTTTCATATTTCTCCACACACTACACCAAAAACATACGCATCTATCATCAAGGAATTGGGGATTCAAGACAAAGGGAATAAGGAACTACTTTGTGCAAGGAGAATCTAAAGCTAGAAGCGAAGACTCTTAAAAGGAGTTGTAACTTTTACTTTAGTTTTCTTTTGATTTTGTTTAGTTCTAAAGACTATTGTAAAGGCATGATGTTGAGAAATAAGTATTGGTTGTTCTATTTTAAAATGAACTTAACTCAACTTTGCCAAGGCTTGGAAAACCATTTCTATGAAATTGTGAAATGTTAACTTGCATATGATGTGGATGGCTATTAATTTGTGATGAGCTGCATTATGTGTTTAATGCTTCTTGAAATTTGGCCAGTTTTGAGATGAACTTTATTATTGTGATTGAGACCGGGAGGTAGTGTCACAACAAATGCTTGTGTAGTGCATGTTGTGGGCTAGGTCACTATAGGAATATAGGAGTTAGCACACGCAATTGTCATAGCTTGATCGTCGAAAGCTAGAGAAAATCACAAAGCCTAATGCATTATTGGATAGCTTGTATAGGAATATAACGGTTGCTTTCTAATAATAGGTGTGGTACATCTTGGAAAAGAGTATCACATAAAATTAGAGTTCCTGCTGTCGCACAATTCAATATCAATCCTATTCACTAACTTGTAAAAATTGACAACGCAATAGACCAACAATCCAATGTCTTGGCACTTTTTTACTTAAGTTTAAATCCCATGTTTTCCTTGATTATTTTTGTTGCTTGTTAATTTCTAGTTTTAAGATTTCAAATTAATCAACCGAACTTTTAATAGGTTAAATATAGTTGGATTTTCTATACTTCACACATGCTCTCTAGGGACACGACATCCGTATACTCATACACTTTATTACTTGTTGACCTGTACACTTGTGGAATTAGATTACATTTAAGTGCAAGCCATCCCAAGTTTTTGGCACCGTTGTAGGGGAGTATGTTTTTACAATATTGAGGTTGATTTATCTAGCTGTAGTTTGACTATTTTATTTGTTTTATTTTTAATTTATTATTTTTGTTTTTGTTTTCTTAGTTTAATTTTTTTTGTTCAAGCTACTTTGAGAGTTCTTATTTTTCATTGTAGGTGTTGTTAGTGCATGACCTGGTCATCTACACAGAATCTTGAGCCGTCGATCCAAAAATTGAAAGAACTCTTTGTTTGTTGATAAAGAAAGCAAAAGAGGAAAGAATAGCCAATAACAAGAGAGACGTGGAGAATAGGTCATTATTGGATTATGCTAAACCTTCGGTCAATAGGACCAATTCGAGTATTAGAAGACTGGCATTACAGGCAAACATTTTTGAGATTAAACTATCCATCATTCATATGATTTAAACTTTGATGCAATATGGTGGTTTGCCTAGTGATGACCCCAATGCCCATATCGCAAGGTGATTTGTAACACATTTAGGCACAATGGAGTCACCGATGATGCTATTAGGTTGAGCTTGTTTCCATTTTTTTGAGGGACA
Source organism: Paulownia fortunei (assembly GCA_019321725.1). Classification (NCBI taxonomy): domain Eukaryota; kingdom Viridiplantae; phylum Streptophyta; class Magnoliopsida; order Lamiales; family Paulowniaceae; genus Paulownia; species Paulownia fortunei. The sequence continues at coordinate 13,393,599 of CM033121.1, forward strand.
AAGCTAAGAGTTGGCTTAATTCGTTTCCTGCTAAATCAATCACCATAAGGGAGGCCATGGCACAAGCATTTATTGCAAAATATTTCCCACCTTCCAAAACAACAAAAATAAGGAACGACATGACCACATTTGTGCAATTTGAGTTGGAGTCCTTATATGAAGATTGGGAGAGGTTCAAAGATTTGTTAAGGAGGTGCCCACACCATGGTTTACCTACATAGCTTCAAATACAAACATTCTACAATGGTTTGTCACCCGCCAACTGAGCTATGATAGATGCATTAGCGAGAGGCACAATTATGAGAAAAATTCTAGATGAGGCATACGAGTTGTTGTAGGAAATGACATCTAATAGTTACCAATAACAAGCGGATAGAAGTTTGGGAAAGAAGGTAATGGGAGTTCACACTGTCAACACATACTCTGCCCTTTCAGCTCAAATCGAAACATTGAACAAGATACATGAGTGCTAGGCGATGAAGGTGCAAATCGTCATATGTGAGTTATGTAGAGGTGGACACTATAGCACTGAGTGCAAAGTGGGAAAACCGCTTTCATCCTCATCCGAGCAAACTAATTATATTGGGAGTTTCAATAGAAAGCAAACAATCCTTATTCCCAAACATAAAATCCTAAATGGAGGAATCATCTAAATTTTGCATGGGGAGGTCAACATAGCCAAAATACCTCTCAAGACAATCAAAACATGGCAAAACCTCCACCACCCAGTTACCCACCCCAAGAGAAGAAATTGAATTTGGAAGAGCTTGTGGCTAAGTTTATTGCTAATATCGAAATGAGATCCTAAAGTAATAAGGAAACCTTATGAAATTTGGAAACTCAAGTAGGACAAATTGCAAGTATGGTCTCGGGGCATGCTTAAGGGACATTACCTAGTGACATGGAGAAAACTCCTAAAGAGCATGTCAAGACCATCACCTTAAGGAGTGGAAAAGAGGTAGTCTTGAAGGTGAAGAAAGTATAATCTCAAGAGGAGGAGTCAATTCCTAATGACAAGAAAGATGAACAATAACATAAGGAGGAGAATGAGCATGAATCGACATAAAATCCAAGCACCTCCTCCAAATCGATCATCCTTAATAAAGCAATAAGTGTTCCTCCACCTTTTCCTAGGGCATTGAAAAAGCAAAAGTTAAATGTTCAATTCTCTAAATTTCTTGAAGTCTTTAAAAAGTTGTATATTAACATACCATTTGCAGATGCTTTACTTCAAATGCCTAGTTATGCTTAATTCTTGAAAGAAATATTGTCTAACAAAGAAAATTAGAGGAATATGAGATGGTGAACTTAACTGAGGAATGCTCGGTGATTGTGCAAAACAAGCTTTCTCCTAAGCTTAAGGACCCCTGGAGTTTCTCTATCTTGTGCACTGTTGGTCTAATTTTATTTTCCAAAGTTTTATGTGATTTGGGTACTAGCATTAATCCCGTGCCTATGACTATTTTTAAAAAACTTGGACTTGGAGAGCCAAAGCCTACAACGGTATCTTTGCAACTAGCCGATCGGTCCATCAAATATCCTAGAGACATCATTGAGGATGTGCTTGTCCAGGTAGGCAAATTCATATTTTTGGTTGATTTTCTTATTTTTGATATAGAAGAGAATGTGGATATGCCTTTCATTCTAGGTAGATCCTTCCTATCTACGAGTAAGGCATTAATTAATGTTCAACTAGGGAGTTTAATAGTAAGAGTAGGAGAAAATCAAGTGATATTTAATGTGTTGAAAACCATGAAACATCCAGATGATGAGAATAGATATTATAAAATTGATGCATTTGACTCTTTAGCTCTTGATTTTGATATGAGAATAGGTTTGAGGATGAGTTGAAGGCATGTTTAGTTCTTTCTAAGAAGAGAAAGAGGATGATGAAGAGATATGGGTCGTTGTGGCAAGTTTAAAGGCCAACCCTCGTTATAAAAGGAGCACTAAACTATGTTTTGAAGTATTGGAGAAGTCTCCCTCTACACAACAAAAGTCATCCATTAAGGAGCCTCCTATCCTTGAACTTAAACCCCTTCCCCCTTGTAAAACCCCTTAACCTAACTGCAGAACTTAGACAAGCTGATACAATTAAATCAAGAAATGTTAACTTTTCATCATTATTAGAGTTATGGTTTTAATAAAAGTTCCCCTTTTGGCTATAAGAGAAAGAAATTCATTTGTTGTTTCATTTCATTTAAACACACCATATATATAAACATTGAGTACATCTGTTTACAAAACCATAATAGAGCGGCTTATTTAAAAATAAAATAGAGTTTTCAAAATAGGCTACAAAACAATTCGAAACATGATATATGAACAAATCTCTGTCTGGCCACTCTGGAGACTCAATTAACCTCTAAACATGTACATTTCCACCTGCATCATATGAATCTAATGAGCTAAAGGCTCAGTAAGGTGAAACTGATGCAATAACAAATGGTGTACATGCAAATCACATAAATGATTAAATACATTATTCAATTTAATAACTTTCATTCATAAATAATTCTTTAGGGCCCTTGAAGCGTGGTACCGAACTAATAGCGATAGACCGTAGTTTTTGAAACTGTTCATAATAATTGGCCAATAAGAGAAATAATACGGGGTTTCCATATTTGGTCTTTCAACGTCAGGTATTAGTCGTATTCTGTCTTATTCATTGTGGCTTTTCTATACTAGTTTTTCAACCTCAAGTATTTGCCACCATTTATTGGATCCGTCAGTCCCTCTCGCATACCATACTTTCTTTTCAAAAACCTCATTGTACTCTTAGTAGTATTATGCTTCATGAACTATGAATACATTAAACATTACATCAGTTGACAAATAATGACAATCACACTGAAACATGAACAACATTATATGATTCTTGTGATGTAGCAAATGAAAGTTTCAACTTACCTTAAGTCTACTTTAAGTTAAGTGAAAAGGTCAATCTCTTTGAAAAATAGGATGTGTTAAAAGCCTAACATAATCAAAGCATGTAACTTTCAATATCCATTTAATAAATCACATAATCTATTCTAATTAAAATCATATACACTTTTCGATCCTTTGTAAACAATTCCATATCAATTACATGACCTAAAAAATAATGCATACTCCATATTTTACTACTAATTCAAGTCATTAAATATTAGGGCAGTCATTAAATAACTAATGATTCAAACATAATTATTAGGGCAACCTTCAAAACTTGAACACAATCCAAATTAACATGACTTAAACTTGATTCTAACTAAAATTGATTATAACCTTCAATTAAGCAACCTAATTGCTACTATTCATAATCATTTGTAGATACTTTCAAACACAATATAAGCATTACAAAATCACTAGAAACAAGTAAATTAAGCATATTTCATAAGACTATCAATTTTGCTAAAAACTAGTTTAACTAATTTAGTTTTGGCTTCAAGTCTATCCCACATGCATTTTCATTCATACAAAAACATACTAAAACATGTAATTATCCAAGATACTATAAATTCATCATAACGAACATTGAAAAAGAATATACCCTGATTAAATTTGAATTAAGCTTCAAAATCAAAGGTTTTCAAACTTAAAAGGTGGAAACTTGTTCAAGTTTATGTTCTATGGATTCCTATGGATTGAATTTAATTTTTGTGAGTAAGAGAGTGTAGAAATTTGGAAAAAACTTTGGAGAAGAAGGCTGGTCATTTTTTAGGAGCTTCCACATGAAATATGGATAAAAATAACTTGTTTGACATTTCAAAGAGAGATAAGTGGAGGGTGATGATTGATTGCATCATGTATGGTGTCTTCTCATGCCAAAAGCCACGTTTATAGGCTAGGGAGATGACAAAAATTGATGCTTTGGTGTTATAATCATGTGCAATGCAGTTGAAAATGATTTCATGCAACCTATTCAACCTACAAATCAATTTGCACCATTTTGCGTACTTTTAGTTTTTAGCCAAATGGAACATATTTCAAGCAAATATTTAGGCAATTAATCACTTAGCATATAATTAGTATGGAGTAATACAAATAATTTATTTTGTGGCCATTCAACACATCAATCTTCCTTAACCGAGATATTGAGCTTTTCACTGCAAAAAAGGCACTTGAGTATGTCAAATCAAGAAATAAAAGTTTGATCTCATGAACTAATGTTGTTAAGGCATAAATGGTGCATGTAGTAATAATTATTCATGTTCCTGCAATTATGCTATTTGTATGCCATAATCTGATAATACATATTGATTAGATGCATATTCATGCAAGATGCTTATTATAGGCTATATAGGAGAGAATTGAGTATTACAATCTTTCCTTATAAAAATTTTGTCCTCGAAATTTAACGTGCCAAATAATTTCGGATACTTGCTCTGCATTTCTTCTTCTCTTTCCCATGTGACCTCTTCTATAAAATGATTCATCCACAATACTTTAACAAGTCGAATCATTTGCTCTAGTTTCTCTTCATAAGCTAAATTAGGAGTCAATTCCATTGGTTCATAACTCAACACGTGATAGGGGTTTGAAATGTACTTCCTCAATATAGATACATGGAAAACATTGTGAACACTGGATAATGACGGAGGTAAGGCCACTCTATAAGCTTTATCACCAACTTTTTTGAGAATCTCGAATGGGCCGACATACCTTGGGCTGAGTTTACCTTTCTTTCCAAATCTCATGACACCTTTCATGAGAGCTGCTTTTAAGAACACATGATCCCCAATGGTAAACTCTAGATCTTTTCTCCGTTTATCTACATAACTTTTCTATCTACTCTGTGTGATCTTCATTCTCTCTCGTATCTTCTCCACTACCTTAGCGATATGTTAAACTATTTTCGGACCAAGTAGGCTTCGTTCTCCAACTTTGTCCTAATGAACTGAAGATCTACATTTCCTTCCATACAATGCTTCATAAGGCACCATTCCAATTGTTGATCGATAGCTATTATTATAAGAAAACTCCACTAATGGAAGCTTCACATCCCAACTTCCTTAAAAATCTAGCACACAAACTCTTAACATATCCTCTAATATTTGAATAACCCTCTCTGATTGCTCATCACTTTGTGGATGAAATGATGTACTAAATGCAAGTTTTGCTCTCATGGCACTGTGTAAGCTTTTCCAAAATGTAGATGTAAACTTAGGATCTCTGTCAGACACTATTGAAACTGGCACCCTATGTAAGCTGACTATCTCTTTAATATATTATTGAACATACTGGTCCATATTGTATGTGGATTTCACTAGAATAAAATGGGCTAATTTAGTTAATCTATTAACAATCACCCATATGGAATTATACCCCTTTTGATTTCTAGGTAATCCAAGCACAAAGTCCATTTTAATGTTATCACATTTCCACTCTAGAATTAACAAAAGCTTCAACAACCCTGATGGTCTTTGATGTTCAATCTTAACTTGTTGACAAATTAGACAATCAACCACAAATTTTGCTATATCTCTCTTTATTTTAGACCACCAATAATGCTGTTGCAAGTCTTTATACATTTTTGTGCTACCTGGATGTACCGAGTAAGGAGTGGTATGAGCTTCTTCTAAAATGTTTCCTTTCATGTCCTTGTCAAACGACACACACAGTCTCCCTTTATATGGAATAATTCCATCATCAATAACAGAGAAGTCTGGCCTTTTTTCGGCCTCAATCTTTCTTTTCAATCTACACAAATGTATATCCAACTTTTGACCTTCTCTAATTCTATCTTGAAGTGCAGGTTTCAACACTAAGGCTGACAACGAACATTTTTTCCTTTTAGGTACAATTTCAAGCTCTAATGTCTGAAAATCTAGTAATATTGTCTTTTGTATGACAAAAAGAGAAGATATGAATTTTTTGCTCAATGCATCCGCAACCACATTTGCTTTACCAGGATGATAGTTGATCACGTAATCATAATCTTTCACAAGTTCTAACCATCTTTTTTGTCTCATATTCATTCCTTTTGGGTGAAGAAATACTTCAAACTTTTGTGATCTATATAAATCTCACACTTCTCACCATATAAATAATGTCTCTAGATTTTCAAAGCAAAAACCACAGCAGCAAGTTCGAAATCATGGGTTGGATAATTCTTTTCATATTCCTTCAATTGCCTTGAAGCATAGGCAATAACCTTCCCATTTTGCATCAAAACAACACTTAAACTATTTTTTGAAGCATTGCTATACACCATGAATCCACCAGTTCCTGTTGGAATGGTAAGAATAGGAGTTGTATTCAATTTATGTTTCAATTCCTGAAAACTTCTTTCACAAGCATCGGTCCATAAGAACTTCACATTCTTTCTTGTCAACAATGTCAATGGAGTTGCTATCTTTGAAAACCCCTGAACAAATCATCGATAGTACCCTGCTAATCCCAAGAAACTCCTTACTTCTGATATATTTATTGGTGTTGGCCACTTAATGACAGCTTCTATCTTGCCCGAATCAATCAAAATACCATTCTTGGATGCTACATGACCTAGGAATATCACTTGCTCAAGATAAAATTCGCATTTCTTGAATTTAGGATATAAGTATTTTTTCTTAAGAACTTGCAACACCATTTTCAAATATTCCTTATGCTCTTCTTTATACCGTGAATAAATTAGGATGTCATCAATAAACACAATCACAAATTTATCGAGATATTGCCTGAACACCTTATTCATTAGATACATAAAAGCTGTAGGGGCATTGGTTAAACCAAAAAGCATCACTAGAAATTCATAATCTCCATACCTTGTTTGAAATGCAGTCTTTTGTATGTTTTCTTCCTTGATCTTTAATTAATGATACCTAGAGCCCAAATCAATCTTAAAAAATACTGATGCTCCCTGCAATTGATCAAACAAATCATCTATTTTGGAAAGTGGATACTTATTTTTTACTGTTACTTAATTCAACTCTCTATAATCAATGCACAACTGCAATGTACCATCTTTATTTTTTATGAACAACACATGTGCTCCCCAAAAAGAATAAGTAGGGCGAATAAAACCCTTATCAAGCAATTATGGCAATTGAACTTTTAACTTTTTCAACTCTGTTGGTGCCATTCGGTATGGTGCTTTAGAAATAGGAGTAGTCCCTGACATAACATCAATCACAAATTCAATCTCTTGATCCGGTAGTAGTCCCGATAAATCATCCAAAAATACCTCAAGAAATTCTTGAACTACATCTACATTTTCTGGCTTCAATTGTGCTTCGATCGAAGTGTCCAGAACACTTGCCAAATATCCAACACAACCTTTATTCAACATCTTTTAAGCTTTCAAAGCAATTATAATTGGTAAGGACAGTGAGAATTGTTAGAGTAGGATGTCCAACGCCCTAATTGGATTGGGTGTATTATACTCTTTTTCTTTTGTAAATACAATCTTATTCGGAACCATATTAATAAAAAGACATTTTCTTTATTTATATCATATATCTTTTATTTCTACATATTTTGATAAAGTCCTTAGACCAAATTTAGTTACGAGGCATGATCGCGCATATGATGGAGATCATAGAACATGCCTCTAAGGTTTTGGTCTTAAATAAGTTCTGAGTTGAGAGTTTTTTATGATGGGATATAATATGATGCATGCTTGTAAGACGAGGATGTCGTATTTTATTGACATTAGCGTAGAGATGTAAGTGCATATATGTAGGTGCTTGTTAGGAAACAAGTACACTGAACATGGCCTGCAAGAAATTCTTGGATGGAGGCTTTGCCTATCGAAATAAGAATTTTTGTGTTGCGATAGTATATGGTTAGTCCTCGGACTTGAGGCACGATAGTAGTCTTGTGATATATCTTCTGATTGCTTGACAATCACAAAGGGGTATTTGGGTGTTGCACTGGTGTGTATGGAGGTTTGTCAGTAGCCAACATAGAATTCGACATTTGTCTTTTTAAATAAGAGAATCTTCCATCTTTTCATAGTTCGTAATTCAAAAACCTTGGCCAAGGCAGGATAAATTATGATTCATCATGAATCATTGGAACTTGAAATAGGATCATAATTATTGAATTATTTAGGGCTTTTACTTATAATCCATGCCCTAGATTCAATTGGGAGATTAGCTATCGAAAAGATCGTACGTGTATGGTACTTGTAACTGAAATAAGTTTACTCGCTATTTCACCTAAGACTATTTTGCCATTACTTGGTAGGTGTTTTTATGGATAGTGAGGTTCTTGGAATTAAGGAGTTGATTCTAAATGGATTAATTAATTGAAATAATTGTTATTCATAAGTTGAAAATGTTGCAAGCTTGCTACTAGCTTAGTAGTGAATGTAATAGGGTCACACATCTTTATGGAAAGTAATATTTTTAATTTTAGAATTGATTCAATGGTTGGAAATTAATTAATTAATTAATACTGATTAATTAATTAATTAAAGGTTCTATTTAATTTAATGATTAAATTGAGTTATTCAATTAAGTAATTGGATTATTTAATTGGACCTAATTAGATTAGGAAACCCAATTGGAGTAAATTAAATTAATTAATTGGATTGATTAAATTGAGATTGAATCATTTCTTGTTATTCTCTTCATATTATTGTTTCAATAACTTAAAGAATCAATCTTTATTATTTTTAAAAATTTACTTCAATTCTAGATTAGTAAATAATTAAAAGGATACTAGCGAATCCTTTTGATTGGTGTTGCTCTTCCGTATTATGGACCTGATAGAGGGGAGACACTTAGATCCCTACGAGTTATGAAAATCCAAAATAAGCAATTAATTGATTCATTCCCTATAACAATTCTACAACAATTGGAGTGCATGGAAGGTATATCCGAATTTTATATTTATTTATATATTCACTTGAATAAGTGCGATCGTTAAAATTACTTTCGAATCAAAGGGGTTAAATTTACGTTTGATAAAATTTTAATTTTTCGCTATGTATACCCTACAATTATAGCTAACCCAACAGTGGTATCAGAGCCACGATTTTACTTATTCAGTGAATTTCAGATTTATGCATGTTTTTAAATCATTTAAATTCATGTTAATTATGTAAAATTTGATTTTGCATATTTTCAACAATTTTTAATTGGAATAATTTTAATTGCTCATTTAAATTGTTTAAATATGTAAATTAGAAAAGAAACATGAAGAAATGAGTCGTCGGGTGCGAGACACCCATTAGCTGCCAATGCACTGTGCACCGGTGCGCGCGTGGGCACCCGACAGTGGGCGCCCGACAGCATACGCTGGTGCGCTCAACGGGCATCAGTGGCACTGCCCATCGTGTTGTTCCAGGTCCATTTTTTTTTATTTTCTGAAATATTAAAATTAGATGTTAATTTTAATTATTTTTGAAAAATTATTTTTCAAGCAATTAAAAATTTTCCCAAGTTAAAAAAAAATTGCGTTTAACAACTTGCTAAATTTACATATTTTGATAATTGCATGTGATGTTAATTATGAGCATGTATGAGATGATCATGAGCCATTGGACCAATGTGATTGATTTTGTTTAATATTTTTATATTTTAAAATGAGTCCTGTGTAACACCCCTTAACCTAACTGTAGAGTCTTAACAAGCTGATACAGTTAAGTTAAGAAATGTTAACTTTTTATCAATACTAGAGTTATGGTTTTAATGAAAGTTCTCATTTTTAGCTATCAGAGAAAGAACTTGAATTGTTTTAAACACACCATATCCATATACATATTTCAAAACTGAGTACATCTATCTACAAAACCATAACAGAGTGACTTATTTAAAAACAAAACAGAGTTTTCAAAATAAACTACAAAACACCTCAAAGTATGGCATATGAATAAATCTCTGTCCGACTGCTCTAGAGACTCAGTCAACCTCGAAACCTGTACATTTCCACCCGCATCATATAAATCTAATGAGCTAAAGGCTCAGCAATGTGAAACTGATGCAATAACAAATAACATATATGCATATATCATAAATCATTAAATGTATTATTCTATTTAATAACTTTCATTCATAAATCATTCTTTAGGGCTCTTGAAGTGTGATACCTAACTAATAGCGATAGATCGTGATTTTTGGAACAGTTCATAATGATTGGCCAATAAGAGAAATAATACAGGGTTTCCATACTTGGTTCTTCAACCTCAGGTATTAACCGTATTCTATCTCATTCATTGTGGCTTTTCTATATTGGTTTTTCAATTCAAGTATTTGCCACTATTTGTTGGGTCCGCCGATCCCTTGTCTACCCGACAATCAATCAAGTTCCATACTTTCTTTTTAAAAACCTCATTATATTCTTAATAGTATCATGATTCATGAACCATAAATGCATCAAATATTACATCATTTGACAAATAATGACAATCACATTAAAATATGAACAACATTATATGATTCTTGTGATACATCAAATGAAAGTTTCAACTTACCTCAAGTCCACTTTGTGGTAAATGAAAAGGTCAATCTCTTTGGAAGATAGGATGTGTTAAAGGGCTAATATAATCAAATCATGTACCATTTAATATCATTTTTATAAATTATTTAGTCTATTCTAATTAAAATCATATACACTTTTCAATCTTTTGTAAATAATTCCATATCAATTACATAACCTTAAAAATAATACATACTCCATATTTTACAACTAATTCAAGTCATTAAATATTAGGGTAGCCATTAAATAACTAATAATTCAAACATAATTTATTAAGGCAGCTCCTAAAACATGCACACAATTCAAATTAACAGAACACTAACTTGTTTCTAACTTAAATTGATTGTAACATTCAATTAAGAAAACTAATTGCTATTGTTTTCAATCATTCATAGGAACTTCCAAACACAATATAAGCATTACAAGATTAATAGAAATAAGTAAATTAGGCATATTTCACAAGACTATCAATTTTGTTAGAAACTAGCTTAACTAACTTGGTTTTTGGCTTCAAGTAACCCAATTAAGTTTTCAATCATACAAAAGATACTAAAACATGTAACCATCCAAGATACCATAAATTTATCATAAGAAACATTGAAAAAGAATATACCTTGATTAGATTGGAATTAAACTCCAAAATCAATGGTTTTCAAGCTTGAAAGGATGAAAACTTGTTCTAGTTTGTGTTATATGGATTCCTATGGATTAAATTTAATTTTTGTGAGTAAGAGTGTAAAAAAATTTGGGAGAAACTTTGGAGAAGAAGGCTGATCATTTTTGAGGAGCTTCCACAAGAAAACATGGCTAAAAATGACTTGTTTGACATTTCAAAGAAAGGTAAGTGGATGGTGATGATTGGTTGCATCATACTTGGTGTTTTCTCATTCCAAAAGCCACGTTTATGGGCTAGGAAGATGACAAAAATTGATGATTTGGTGTTATAATCAATTGCAATGTAGTTTAGAATGATTTCATGCAACTTAGTCAACGAACCAATCAAATTGCACCATTTTGCATACTTTTAGTTGTTAGCCAAATGTAACATATTTAAAGTAAATATTTAGGCAAGTAATCACTTTAGAATGTAACAAGTATGGAGCAATACGAATAATTCATTTCATGGCCATTCAACATATCAATCTTTGTTAATCGAGATACCAAGCTTTTCATTACAAAAAGGCACTTAAGGAATATGTTAAATCAAAAAACAAAAGTTTGATCTCATATTTCATGTATTAATGTATGTTAAATCATAACTGAAACATATAATAACAATTATTCATGTTCGTGCAATCATGTTATTTGTATGCCATAATTCGATAATGCACATTGATTAGATGCATATTCATGCAAGATGCTTAATATGGGCTATGTAAAATAGAATTGAGCATTACAGCCTACGAGCCTCTTGTTCCATCTATATAAGTTATTTTATTTTCTGTAAAGAGAGTAGAATAGGTGGTGAGGTTTTTCTTTTTCTTTGGAAGACAAAGGAGAATCAAGAAGAAGGCTCCAAAGAAGGCCCATGTTTGTATGAGATACAATTATGTAATAGAATATGTTCTATTCCATTTTATTACCCTTAGACTGACCTTATGTCCATTTTTGGCTTAAATGGACTACATAGGACTGGTTCATGATCATCCATTTATTTAAGTATGTATAAGATGCATGCTTAGGATTTTGTTTAATATTTTTATGGTTGCGCAATGATATTATGATGCCATGTATTGAATAACCAACCTAGTTTAAATTATGATGAAGTCTTGGGTAAAATTAAACCCCACTTAATTTACTAAAATTAAGTAAAAGAATTTTTAGAAAATTCAATTTCAAACAAAAATGGACAAGTTAGGTGGGACCTATCATTCCATACCTTCCATCAAAGGTAGAGACATGACGACTGCTACCATACTTGATCACTGGCCATGAGTCATGGGGTGGTCTTATGTTGGAAAGCTGTGATCTCTACCAAGTATTGAGATGCTCGTGGGATAGAATCATCATTATGTTGGCCATGAGTCGTGGGACATCTTGATGCTCTATCTACACGAATATTTGATGGGTATTGTTTGACACTTAGTACCATATGGGCTCATAAAATTAAGGTATATGGGAAGAGGTGAGGCAAACCAAACTTGAGGGTTATATAACAATACAATCGTTAATGAATTGACTACCGATAGAAATATTTCATGGGCTCATAAAATTGGGGAATGAAAATTTTTCATTTAACCTCAAGCTCACTAGGAAATTTAATTTCCCGAAATTCTATTAGGGGTGATGGAATTCAAAGAAAATAGTGGGAGATATTTAGTATTAAAGACCTTATATTAAATAAATATATTTTTACCTATAGTTTACTCATTTTCTACTTCGTGCATGTTTTGTAGATTGTTCTACTAAAATGGCAAAGAATCCACTTGCAACAATCCTTGAACAAAATAAATTAACTGGACCTAACTTTGTCGATTGGCTAAGAAACCTGAAGATAGTTCTTCAGTCGGAGAAGAGGGCATATGTCCTTGATACTGCGCCTTCTTTGGTTCCACCAGAGGATGTTACTTCAGAGGATTATGTATATTACTTAAGTCATGTTGATGACAATCTATAGGCTCGATGCTACATGCTGGCATCGATGTCAAATGAGTTGTAGAGGTAGAACGAGGATCAAGATACTGCTTATGGGATCCTCATTCACCTACAAGAGTCGTATGGTAAAAGAACTCGGCAGATGAGATATCAGATCTCAAAAGAGTTTTTCAAATGTCGTTTGACTTAGGGCTCTTCAGTCCATGATCATGGATTGAAGATGATAGCCCTCATTGAAAGGCTGGCGTCCCTTGGAGTCGTTATGGAGAACGAACGCTATACGGACCTTCTACTGTAGTCTCTACCTCCATCATTTGACACCTTTGTTATCAACTTTAACATGCGCAACATGGAGACTAGTCTTGTTGAGCTTGTGAACATGTTAAAGATGGGTGAGTCCACCATGAAAAAGGACAAGCCAGTTCTACTTGTTGGATCTTCTTCTGGATCAAAGGCTAAGAAGCCCAAGAAAGAAAATAAGAAAGAAAATGGTTTCTCTAAACCCAATAAGTTAAAGGCAAAGGGCGGTGTTAAGAAGGTTTCTTCTCAAGCCAATGCTAAGAGAGCCTTTGGATGGAAGATAGCCGACATCAAAGGAATTATCCCCTCAATTTGGATGCACAAAATCTTAATGGAGGAGAGCTATAAGCCCATGGTGTAGCCACAAATGAGACTAAATCCAATGATGCAAGAGGTGTAAAGGCCGAAACTATCAAGCTTCTTGATGCAAGTATTATCTATCCCATCTCCAATAGTGCATGGGTGAGTCCCATACAATGTACGAGCCTATGATTGTTTTATTCAGAATTTTTCTCAAGGACGAGCAAAAGGTAAGTTTGGGGTAGTTGATAGGCTCATAAAGTGTGACATTTCCAACACCTCTATGAGCATAATTGTACATGTTTTTGCCTTATAATAGATACAATTGTGCCTTATTTTATGATAATTATGTGTAGGTTCATGAATTAAAGAAATGGAGTGAAAGATGGAAAACTAGTTAAAGAATCAACAAAAACTTCCAGATACAACAGTCTTTGTATTTCTAGAATAACTTTCTCTACAAAAGTGATATTGAGCTGATTCAAGAAGCATAGGAAATATAACATATAGGGCTATAATTATTATGAAGACACTAAAAGCCAGTTCATCCTAGAAAGTGGTGAAACATCAATTGAGATAGGCTAAATAGTGCAATGACTCGTACTGCAGCACCAAAGTAGATAGAGGCGTTGGTGTCACAGCACCAAAAATGGTGTCATAGTGCTGAAGAAAATAGAGATGATGGTGCCTCAGTGCTATGCAGGGCACCGCAGCCCCATCTTTGAGCAAGAACTCACACCACAATGCCAATTCCAGGTGTTGCAGCACCAATTGTTCAATAGAAAAAGATTCCCAACCCTCTTCTTGCGATAAATGGAATTCAAAGGCAAATTTTGGTATATCTTGTGATATTATACATCATTATTCATATGATGCTCTTGATAGATACATTATACACACATAATTCCCATATAGATTTAATTCACACATTATTTAAGATAAAATTTATCACCCACACACACTCTACACCTCAATTCTCACACATTATTCTTCTCTACCCAAAGCACCCATTTTTCCATATTTCTCCACTCAGTACACCAAAAACACACACACCTATCATCAAGAAATTGGGGATTCAAGACAAAGGGAAGAATGAGCTATTTTGGGTAAGGAGATTCTAAAGCGAGAAGCGAAGACTCTCAAAAGGGGTTGTAACTTTTACTTTAATTTTCTCTTGATTTTGTTTAGTTCTAAGGAATATTGTAAAGGCATAATGTTGAGAAACAAGTATTGGTTGCTCTATTTCATTATGAACTAAACTCAACTTTTCCAAAACTTGAAAAGTCATTTCTATGAAGTTGTGAATTGTTAACTTGTATGTGATGTGGATGACTATTGATTTTGATGAGCATGCACTATATGTTTAATGCTTCTTAAAATTTGGCCAGTTTTGAGATGAACTTTCTTGTTGTGATTGAGATCAAGAGGTAGTGTCACAACAAGTGCTCGTGTTGTACATGCCATAGGCTAGGTCACTATAGGAATATTGGAGTTAGCACACGTAGTAGTCATAGAATTGATTGTCAAAAGCTTGAGGAAATCACAAAGCCTAATGTATTATTAGATAGCTTAACTTGTATAGGAATATACTAGTTGTTTTTAGTAATAGTTGTGGTACATCTTGAAAAAGAGTATCACATAAAATTGGAGTTCCCGTTGCCACACAATTCAATGTCAATCCTATTCACTAACTTATAAGAATTCACAATGCAATAGAATGGCAATCCAATGCCTTGGTACTTCTTCACTTAAGTTTAAATCCCTTGTTTTTCTTGATTATATTTATTTCTTGTTAATTTCTAGTTTTAAGTATTCAAATCAATCAACCAAACTTTCGATAGGTTAAATATAGTTAGATTATCTATACTTCAATAGTTGCTCACATTCTCTCTAAGGACATGACATCTATATACTTGTACACTTTATTACTTGTTGGCCCGTACACTTGCGGAATTAGATTGCATTTAAGTGCAAGTCACACTACCAGTTTAGTGTACTTGTTCTCTAACAAGCACCCATATACATGCATTAACATCACTATATTGATGCCTATGGAGTGAGACATCCTCCTTATGTGAGCATGCATCGTATGCGCGAGTCTTATTAGGCTATTCGATGTCCAATCTCAAAAAGCCCTTCTACCCGGAACTAATTTAGGACTATAGTGTTATATCCATATTCCATGATCGCCATCATATGTACGATCATGCCCCATAGCTTAGTTTGGCATAGAAACTTTATCAAATTACTATAGCAATTAAACATAAAGAGAATGCCTATTTTATTAATATAATTTGAAAAAGATTGTTTTTACAAATATAAGAGTATAAAAGACACCCAATCTAGTTAGCGCGTCGAACACTACCTTAACAATTAAACTACTAATGTTTGATGAGGTAAGTCTTCTAACTCAATTGGAAGACTTACAACCCCAATTCTTATATAAATTAAATCTCTATTTAATTTACAATGGGCTTTCTACAAACTTGCACCTAGTGGACTAGACCCAATCAATTACTTAGGTCCACTTTAATTGATCCAATCAATTAAATTAATTAATTTTATGAATTAATACACCCACTATAATTAATTAATTAAATAATTGAATTAATTTGACACTTAAATCATTAAGCCCTATTTAGTTAATCATATTAATTAATTTAATCTAACTCTTAGATTATTCCTTAAATAAGAAATGGACTCGTTTGTGTTAGCATGTGCCCCCTTAGGGTAGGCTCACAGCACTTGTGATTTAATTTGAATAAATAATTATTTTGATTAATTAATCTTCTTGAAATTAACCCATAAATTTGAAGAACCTTACCAATCGTAGCATCTAGAAACACTCCATGAAGACCTAGATATAGGTGAAAGAGCAAATCTTTCTAATTACAAACACCATACAAGTATATCATTTTATTTATAACCCTACACCGGTAGACGCCATTGCTGGCTGGTCATTTGTTGTTGTGATGGAACAGCAAGTGAACCTCACCTTTGATCTTTTGGGGTACTTAACAAAATTTTCAACATGATGATCGATCCATTTCAAAAAATCTATCTTTAATGGAAAGCCAGTTATGTTTTGTTAATAAGAAAGATTTGGATAGTTTGGCAGAGTTATTCAAGTTTATGCTAATTAGCAAATCCACACATGGCTCACCTCCTACCAATTTCTTAAAGTAGAAATTTTCTGGTTTTGATTTATCTAGTACTTACAATATTAGCTCCATTAATTTTAAACACATTGTTATTATATTATCAAATGAAGAAGATGACTCGAGGGTTTGAATGAAGAAGATATGGTTTATTGATGGTTCCCCTATCTGTGTCTTCAAATGGATGCCTAATTTTTGACACCAAGATTGAGTCTTTTATTGCTCTAGTTTTAATTAGTTTCCTAAACTACTGTTGCACCATTTTTACAAAAAAGTTGTCTTTTACATTGCTTTAATTATTAGGACCCCTCTCAAGGTTGACGAGCTAACAAGTGATCAGATGACAACTAAACACAATATACATGAGGCAAGTTCAAGAAAACTTACCAAAATTCAGACTTCTTTTTTTTGCCATGGTTGATCACCTGTGTTCTTTCTCATTTGTGGCTCACTTTCATCCAAACCCGATCACATATGGAAGGAGTTTTGATCCACAATCCAAATGCTTCCCTAAGTGGTGTTTTTCTTTAAATCTTAATCACAACTACAATAAAACCGTATTGTTACGTTTCTATATCAAGACCTCCCAATATTATGCCTTCTACTATTCAAAAATTGCATAAAAGAACAACCCTCTTTCTCTCTAGTTTTTATGTTATTTTCATAGAAAGGTTTTCTTATATATTGTCAAAGTAGGAGAGAACATGGGGGGAAGTTTTTTTTTTTACGTTGGTTATGGGGAGGTTTTCAAAAAACCACTCCCACCAAGTTTTAATTTGAAACACATGGGTTGGGACAGCCTTCATGGGTGACCCGTTAACCCATTCTAATATTTCTTACATCTCCCACTCATATATGAGAGTTGGACCTTCATCTATTATGATCATAATTATATACCACTACTTGTATACAAGCAAATGGATCGCGTGACCAGTGTGCATTCGTACAAAAGCTTAATATTGTACACCAGTTAAGGATATACAACAGCTCAATTTATCAAAGTACAAGGTTATAATATCTTACAATACCCCAGACTTCTTCTGCTACACTAATCAAAGTATATCTGATCCCTTATACACAATATAAGAGCATACTTGATTTCAATACCATATCATGTATTCACAATTATGTCCCTAACATCCAAGTTTGACATAATTGTATGACTAGTAAATACATATTATGTGTTAGTCATAGATAGTCTTCTTTTCTCACAAAGATCTCTCAACTTCAAAATAGCTATTTTCCTAGACATATCCCATATTACTGAATCATCCATGACTATTGGTAACATGCTAAAGTAGCAACACCATATTGAAGTTTTGAGAAATAGTTGAAAGTCATAAGGTTATACAATGAGGTTATACAAATCTTTGGGTCTCACATAATAGAGATTTTTTCACTCATTACTCAATGGTCACTTGGGCACATATGGTATAAAACATATGCTATGGTATTTTCTTTCTCTTTGAAAGTGTATGCCATTTATTCAAAATAGCGCACCATACAGATCTTAGTCTAAGTGTTCCCCCACACTTAACCTAAGTTTTCTTCTATTTTGTCCTCAACAAATCACTAGTACCAAAAAACTCACACTTAACCTAAGTTCATAACAGTAATCTCATCTTGATCATTCCTCAAGGCGACATCTTCTTTAAAGCTCCATTTGGATTAATGGATTTGAAGTTAGGGATTTTAAATCCATAAAAATAAATTCATTGAACTTGTTTAGATAACTTTATTTTTATGAATTGAATGATTTCCAAACTCGGTTGATTGTATTCACACTAAGATTCTAATAGCTAAAGCTATATTAAATGATGTTTCTCATGTTATGGATTTTTCCATTAACCCTAGCATAGATGAGGGTTTATTAAATGCTTATATTTATGTGGTGAAAAAAATTGATAACCCTAGGGTTAATGAAGTTGGAGAAGATATGTTTAATTGTGAGCTTAATCATGCAGAAGTTTTTACTAATAATTTACCTATAACGCTACATATAGACTTGGTTTCCTACACTTGATGGCCAACATCAGCAGCTAGGGGTATTTGAGCATTGTGATGAACAACTTGGAAGGGTTGAGATATTAGATCTTGAGCAATAGGTGTTTAATGAAGCTCGTATTCATGCTTGTCATTGATAAAAGTCTTCTTTCAATTAGAAGATTATCTAACATGAGTGGCCTACAAATCAATCAAATTAGATTGTTGAGAAGAAGCAACAAAATGTGAGAACAATGCCGAAACGAATCTCGAGGTCCTCTTAAAATTCTCTCTGATTAATTTTTATAAAGAGCCATTTTATTATGATAATTTGGAAAGTTCATAATGTGGGGAACAAGTTTACACAATGTATATGACAACAATTAATTAAACTTGATGGTGTATGTACCATAGTGTACATGAATACTATTATTCATGAACAATATGATACATGAATCTTATAATTCATGTATCTAGATAAAAGTAAGTACATGTATTTATTTAATGGTGTGAGGTCTAGAAATCTCTATTGAGTAGTATAAATAGTTTTGTACCATCATGTTGAAATCAAGTAATTTTAGAGCAATACAAGTCTCATATTTTAGTGACTTCCTCTTCTCTTCCTCTTTAATAATTATTTGAGCACCCACCACCTTCCAACAAAATGGTAACAAAGACAATAACATCCAAAGGAGCATCTATTTCTTTCTAATATCCCCAACTCACCAGACTCAATTATGAGAATAGGTCGCTTAGAATAAAAGCCATACTTGGATCCCAAGAAGTATGGGATATTGTTGAAATGGTTTTGTAGAGCCTCTGAATGAGACACCTCTCATTCCAAACCAAAAGGAAGCTTTGGAGAAAGAAAGAAAGAAAGATAGATCAGTGTGCTCTCACCATCATCCATCAAGGTTTAGATGAAAACATGTTCGAAAAAATAGCCAATGAGACAACATCCAAAAAAGCATAGGAGCTACTTCGTAACTCCGTCATGGGAGTGGAGAAAGTGAATAAAGTTCACCTTCAAACTCAAAAGGCTGAGTTTGAATCACTCTTTATAAAGGAGAGTGAATCTATCTCCGATTATTTAATAAAAGTCTTGGTAGTTGTGAATCAGATGAAAAGACTTGGAGAAACTACTCCTGATGTTCACATAGTTGAGAAGATACTTCGCTCTCTTAACACAAAGTTCAATCATGTGGTAGTTGTAATTGAAGAGTCCAAGGACTTGAAGACCATGACGGTTGATGAACTAAATGGGTTATTATGGGCTTATGAGGAAAGGATGAATCGTGGCAAGCAAGAACAAAAAGAATATATATTGCAAAGAAGGACGAATTTGAAGATAAAGGAAATTTTTCTAGTACGGGTCAAGGCCAAGGACGTAAAAGAGGTTGAGGTTCTGGACATAGTCGTGGTCAAGGGAGAGACGAGCAATTTTCCCAATTTGATATGTGTAATATATTTTTGTTTATCAATTTAATATTTTTATTTATTTTTGAAATTATTATTGAATTCCAAGATTAAATAAGATATTTAATTGGTATGCAAATTAATATTACCATGGATGAAATTGTAATATTTTGGCAATTCAAATCATATCTTGGAAATTATTGAAGTGAATGCCAATATTTTGGTAATCCAAATCACATCTTATGATTAAGGAAATAAATATCAATCAAATCATGAATGGCAAATCAAATCATGTTACTTCATCAAATAATTATAGCAAGAGCTCATATACTACAAATATAATAGAGGTAATCACTAAGAAGTTAAACACAAGTTGAAAAGAAGAAAAAATCCAAGCAAGAAAGGTGTTGGAGAAAGTTCTCTCAACCCAAATCCATCAAATTTAAGGAGATCCAAGGTGTTCAAGGTGAAAATTAAGGCGTTCGTCATGGAGCTCATCAAATTATGGCGTTTAATTCAAGATTAAGGTGCTAAATCTTAGAATTACCATTATTGAAAATCAAATTAGCCTTGGATGAGATCGGAGGGTCGTTCTATCAAGAAATTACCAAATCCACAATGTCAACGTTATTGAAGAGAAGAATCAGAAGAGTGAAATAGAGATTGTACCTACATATTTTCATCAAATTCAATAAAATTTCAATTTGTACTATTTTTCTTGTTTGTAATTTTTGCATACAATGAAATTTGTATTACAAATTTCTAGCACACCCAGTGGGATGATCTTTACCTCACATCTCATCTCTTCATAAATCAAATTCAAAGTTCAAATGGAGATAAAGAAAAATCACTCAAACTTCACAAATGTTAAAATACAAGCATAAGATGAAAAAAAAAGATGGTATTTTGCCAAGCCATGAAGCCGCCACTCCAAATTCTATTTAAATGGGGCAAATGAAGATAATATTCCATGTGCTCACTCAAGATTCCATTCAAAGGAGACAACAAAGGCGGTGTTCCATGTCTTCACTCAAATTCCATCCAAAGATGGTAAGTGATGGCATCATTTTATATCTTCACTCAAATTCCATTCAAAGAGGGCAAATGAAGGCGGTGTTCTAAAGGGGCCAAATGAATGCGTCATTCCACGCTTCACTCAAATTTCACTTAAAGGGGGGCAAATGAAGATATTGTCCCATGTGTTCACTCAATTTCATTCAAATGGGGAAAATCATGAAAATGAAGTTGTTGAAAGCCAATTTCAAAGTAAATGAAGAAAAATAAGTGGAATCATATTCAACTTTTAAAGCTCATAGGTACGAGCATAAGCTATCTAGAATCTTTAAATCAAATCCTATTCAAGTCCTCCAAGATATAAGCATAAACTATCTAAGATTGTTAAATTAAATCCTACTCAAATGCTCTTTGATAAGAGTATAAACTATTGGTAATGCTCCTAGATACCAGTGTAAACTATCTAGAATTGTCAAATTAAATTCTGCTCAAGTGCTCCTGAATATGAGCATAAACTATCTAAAATTTTCAAATTGAAGTTCTCTCAAGTGCTCCTTGATAAGAGCATAAACTATCAGCAATGCTCCTAGATACAAATATAAACTATATAAAAAATTTAAATTAAAGTCCTCTCAAGTGCTCACTGAAAAGAGCATAATCTGTCAGCAATGCTCCTAGATATGAGTACAAACTATCTAAAATTTTCAATTTGATGTTCTCTCAAGTGCTCCTTGATAAGAGTAAAAACTGTTAGTAAACCTCCTTGATAAGAGTATAAACTGTCAGCAATGCTCCTAGATATGAGCATAAAAATTTTCAAATTGAAGTTCTCTCAGGTGCTCCTTGATAAGAGCATAAACTGTCAGGAAAGCTTCTTGATAGAGCATAAAAGGTCTACCAATCAAATAAAGGAAACACTCCTTGACAAGAGTATAAAAGGTCTACAATCAAATTAAATGAAGCACTCCATGACATGAGTATAAAAAGTTTACAAGTCAAATCAAATGAAGCACTCCTTGATATGAGTATAAAAAGACTAGAAGTCAAATTCAAATGAAGACTCTTTGATACGAGTATAAATTATCTAGAAATGTCAAATTGAAATGATGATTCATTGATACGAGTATAAACTATCTAACAAAGTCAAATTCAAATGGAGGCTCCTTGATACAAATATGAACTATCAAATAAATTCAAATTCAAGACTCCTTGATATGGGTATAACTATCTACAAATTTCAAACAAATTCAAGTTAAGACCTCCTTAATATGAGAATAAAATATCTACAAAGTCAAATCAAGTCAATAACTCCTTCATATGAGGATAAACTATTTATAAATTCAAATCAACTTAATTAAAGAACTCCTTGATATGAGCATAAACTGTCTACAAGTCCAAATCAATTCAATAGAAGAACTTCTCGATATGAGTTTAAACTATCTCCATGTTTCAAATAAGTTCAAGTAAATTATTGTGACTTGATCTTCTTGATGAAAAAGTTCGAGACTCATTAACTTTTCGCATCCATCAAAACAAATGCACATGATCAAGTCTTGAGAGGGAAATTGTAAACATGGAAAATTTGTAGCTAATTATGCATTGACATGTGTAATATATTTTTATTTATCAATATGATGTTTTTATTTATTTTTAGAATTATCATTGAATTCCAAGATTAACAAAGATATTTAATTGATAAGCAAATTAATATTACCATGGATGAAATTGTGATATTTTGGCAATTCAAATCATATCTTGAAAATTATGAAAGTGAATGATAATATTTTGGTAATCAAAATCACATCTTGTGATAAAAAAATAAATATCAATTAAATCATAAAGGGCTAATCAAATTGTGTTACTTCATCAAATAATTACGACAAAAGCTTCTATACTACAAGTATAAATAGAGGTTATCTCCAAGAAGTTAAACACAAGTTGAAAAGAAGAAAAAATCCAAGCAAGAAAGGTGTTGGAGGAAGTTCTCTCAGCCCAAACCTATCAAATTCAAAGAGATCCATGGTGTTCAAGGCAAAAATCAAGGCGTTCCTCGCGGACCTCATCAAATCATGACATTTAATTTGAAATCAAGGTGCTAAGCCTTTGAATTAATGTTATCAAAAATTAAATCAGCCTTGAAGGAGATCGGAGGGTCGGTTCTATCAAGAAGTTACCAAATCCACAAAGTCAATGTTATTGAAGAGAATAATCAAAGAAGTGAAATAGAGATTGTACCTATATATTTTCATCAAATTCAATAAAATTTCAATTTGTATTATTTTTCTTGCTTGTAATTTTTGTAGACAATTAAATTTGTATTACATCATTTTTTTGTATGATGAGATATTATGATTTTGTCATGAAAATTGTAGTAAATTTATCTTTGTTTTTCAGTAATTTTTTATTTGAATTATGGAACAAATTTTATATAGTTAGAATCCTTGTGAAATAAGCTTTCCAACCATATATTTCATGATTAAAAAAGCTTAGAAATGAGTGAGTTTTGGCCTTTAGAAGTTAGGATTGTGCATTAGGGTGTTTTGAATTTTTTTGAAAAAATTAGAGAAGAAGATGAATATTAAATAGGCAATCCCACTCTCAGTTATACTTGCGTGTGACCCAAACCCCTATTATAGGTGTTGGATTTCAAAACAGATGGCCCCTTTGGATTCATAAGAATTGAAAATAGGGGGTAGCAGGAGCGATGTTGCCGGAAAATATCGGGAAAACACATATCGAGGCTGCAGTCCCACACATGGCAGCACTTGTGGGCGTGTGCGCTATCCTTCGGTCATCATTTTTTGACGAAAATGACACTATTTTGATCAAAATTTAATTTTCTATTTTTTGTAATTTAAAATTTATTTTTCAAAATTGAAAATTATTTTTTTCTAACTTATCTTTAAAAATTGTATAACATTATAGAAAAATACTTTTTGATCGAAAAAATTTGGAATTTTTTATAAATTTTCAAAAATATTTCTTATACTTCGGGTACTTGGATGAAAATTTATAACATGTTTTGATTAATGTGCTATTAAATTATGTATGAAAAATAGTTTTTCATACAAGAAAATTATGAAATTGAGCATGTTTATAATTTTGAGTGTTTAGAAAATTTTCATCTTGTGTTCTTTAATATTACGATTGGCTTTGTGTCCAATCTAATATTTATTTCTATTTTCTAGATATGCCAATAATCAGACACACTCTTAGCATCCTCCGAGAGGAAGCTAGAGAAAGAAGGACTCCAAAGCATGTGGCAGAGTGGGAAATTTATAAGAATTATAAATGGATCAGTTGCACTCTTTGCCACAACATCTTAAGATAATGAAGGAAAAACACAAGCAATTTCTTCATTTAGGTCATAACTTCAATGAATATAGTTATTATGTAGAACGTCAAAAACTTAAAAATTATGTACCCGAAGAGTGGAGTAATATTATTAATGAAATAATTGACCAAAAGAGAGACATAGATCTTAAAGTATTGAGATCAAGGTTGATTAAGATAAGAAGGAAAGAGATGGAACTCAAGATAAATAAATTATTATCTTTGAGGATAAATTCTGGACGTCGTATCTTAAAGTTTGCTCTAACAGATAGGCTTTCAGAATGAATGACCAATATGGTATCTCATTTATGTGTTAAGAAGGAATTTTGTTTTCCTTAAGGAGATGACTCATTATGTACATAGTTTTACTTTAGTAGCATTTATGAAAATGT
>CM033121.1:13418590-13469412 GCA_019321725.1 Paulownia fortunei
CTACATTAGTGGAGATTAGCACAAAAGGCAAGCCTATGGAGTTTGGAAAATACTTAAATTTTCTATCAAAAATTGTATCTTTTAGAAGGTAGTTGGCTTTGTAAACTTATCATGTGAAGAATGTTGTTTAGCAAATTGACTATGCACACACACACATATACATGTTGACACATAGACATTAACATGTTCTTGCAACTCTATTTGAGTTATGATTTTTGGCAATCTTTGAGGTATATTAATGGTTCAGTGCTGATTGTTTGCTCAAGTTTGCATAGGAAGTTTTTTTATTATTAATTTTAGTTTTTTTTTGGCTTGAGGACAAGCACATCTCTAAGTTTGGGGGTGTTTGTTATGTTGGTTTGTATACCAATAGTTCAAGTACTTTTGGCTTAATTATTTGGTTGATCCTAAGCAATTTATGCCAAATTTTATTTGTTTTGATGTGTCTTAGAGGAAATACTCAAAGTAAAACAAAAATGTTGATGAGCCAAAGAAGAGAAGAAGAAGGAACGATCAAGATGCTAAGATTTGGAACTTGGCACCGGTAACTGATTTTGGGGCCCGTCGGTAGTAAAAATTATCCACAGTAGTTTGGCACTGCGATACGGGAGGTTAATTTCAGCCACTATATTTTGCCACTGTAATACTTGATTTTGGGGCTGCGGTGCAGAGGAAGAAATTTGTCCATTGCATTCTAGTGTGACGGCACCGCATGACATGTTTCGCGTACTGATAGGGTCTTAAGTCCTAATTTTGGAGGAAATATATAAATTGAAGACATGGAACTTTTCTTAAACACTTTTGAAATTTAGAGAACACTAGGAAAAGACTGGGAAATATAGAAAAGACTTTAGTAGACAATCGAATGCATCTATCATATGGTACAGAGAAGACTCTGACCTTGGTTTTATTAGATTCTTCCTTTGTTATCCTATTTATCTTCCATGATCTATAGAAACTTTTTTAGAGTTTTCTACATTCATCATGAACTAACATTGAATCCTATGTTTTGAATTTTCATTTATGTTATTTCAAGTTCCTCAATTTATTTGTGTTATCTTGTTTTGATTGAAATCATGATTAATTGGCCATTAGCCTTAAATGTTTGGTGTATGAAAATCGCCACTTGAGAGATGGAGTTTTATGCATGACCATAGGGTAATACAACCTGGGAATTGCTTATGAAACCTTTGAAGTCTAGTATAAAAATCTATTAAGCTTTGTTAAAAATTCAGTTTTGGGTTTTTATAAAAATATCAAAATCAAAATTAGAATTCATGTCACTCAATACTTATAAGAGGGAGTTGATTACTTTGGGGGTTCCTAAAATTTTAGTTATGACTTGAAATTATTAATTTGGAATGATGAACATATGTGAAAATTGGGTGAATCATACTTCTAGAATTAATTGCTTATTAAGTATTCGATAAATTGCAGAAGTGAATTTTTTAAGTTTAGTTGTAAGATCTTTTAGTATTATTAATTGCAACTCTTGTTTAAATCATCCAAATAAAGTTAGACTTACATTACTTACAGTACTTCATGAAAATTTGATACAATCCTTGTGCGGATGATACATTTCTCGTCTTTTACTAAAGTTTGACACTATGCTCTTGCAGTTAGTTTTTATAATCAGGTGTAGATTTTCCAGGTTGCAAGATTGACAGAAAAAGCACTAGTGGAACATGTCAATTACTAGGCGATCAACTATATCTTGGTTCAGTAAGAAATAAACATCCATAGCCATATCTATAATGGAGGTTGAGTACATTATCGCAGAAAGTGGTGCTCAGATCATTTGGATGCATCAACAACTTAAAGACTAAGTTGATGCCAATTTACTGTGGTAATAGAAGTGATATTGCAATCTCATGCTTCACTCGAGAACAAAGCATGTTAGCAGACATTATTTTATCATAGACCATGTGGAAAAGAAGAACATATCCATCAATTACATTAACATAGAGAATCAATTAGCAAACATTTTCATGAAGCCCCTTTATGAATCCAGGTCTTTCTTTATACGAAGAGAATTGGGCATGCTTGATTTAAATGTTTAATTTATTTTTAAGGGCATGCAATTTAGGTGGAATATTTTATTTTTGCAGTCAGTTAATGAGATCAGAGATATATTTCTTAGATTATTATTTTATAGTCTATGTTAACCAACAATTGAGTCAAAAACATTTCATACAAGTCATTTTTCCATGCGATCTTTCTATTCTTTAAAAAGTTAGTCCTAAACTTTTAATATGTAAAATACCAGTGGCATAAGTTTTAATCTAATATTTTTTAAACCTACTTGAAATAAATACGTGTTATTCCAACCTTTATTAGTTTTAACCGTCAGTAAACTTCTACATGTTTATCCAAAATGGTCAATATTCATATTAGTTTTAAAATCATTTTATCTTCAAAAAGTCTTAATTTCAAATCTCATTGGAAGTGTAAATGCATTCTTTTGCATCTATTAACGGAGAAATTTAGATATCTATTTTGTTTGTATCATAAAACTCTATAAACTTTTACTTTATCTATGTGAAATTTCTTTTTAGTCCATTATCTCTCTCAGACTCTCAAAATCTCTTCTCAAGACCTTTACTCTATTTGCTTATATAATTAATCTTACCAAGTGTTCTTAGCAAGGAAACACTGTCGCTACTAATAATCTTGTAATTTTATGAGTCTTTTGGTTCTTAAAAAGCCAGATCAAAAGTACAATGGTAAAAAGATGAGAGATAGTAAACTATAAGCCATGGCGAGGGCCACAACCAAGTTGGCCTCAAAAACTAAAGTTTGGTAGAAGAAGAGAAGGCACCAAAATGAGAAAACCCCTAGTAAAGTAGACCAAGAAGCCTCTAAGAAGACTCATTCTTGCAAATTTATCTATGGATGAGGAATCAACTGAACACACCCACCTAGTTAACCCATTAGAAGTCACCCACTCAACCATCCCAGTCAAGTTAAAGTATGTCAGAGCAGTCGACTAGCAAGCAAGAGTCGAATCCTCAAAGAATATTAAATCCTATTCAACAGTCCTCCAAACGCACTAAGAGAAGTATGTTTGAGCTTCAACCCTGTGAGTATATACATGTTTTAAAAAAAGTTGGTAGATTAAAAGCATCGAAGGAAATAGTCCCTTCAAATAAGAAAACTCCACCACTTATAGCTGAAATAAAGGTATGGGAGGAAGCACAACCAAACATAGCTCCTCTTCTTCAAGGCAAAGGCAAGACTCTAGTTGTGGAACCTCCCATAATTAAAAAGCCCAACCATGTAGATCATCATGAAGCCAAACTTGCCCCTAGTTGGCAAGAATTTAATACTATGTCACTCATTAATGAGCAAAACAGGTACACGTTCTATAGAGATGCCAAACTAGAAAATATTGTCAGTGAGTTGCAAAGGTGGAGTGACTATAAGAAATAAGAAAAGTGGTCCATCAAATGGACTGATCATGAAAATGTACAAGTTATGGAGCAGTTCATTGCAAGGAGGATTTCTACATCACAAGAGAGAATGCGTTAGGGAGTTAATAAAGGAAAGAAAAGAGAACCTAACGACTAATCTTACTATAGACATCAAATTGGAAGAGGTAGCAATAAGCCAGCGAGAACTTTACACTCTCAAAGTAAGTAATGATGAAGAAAACACTTCATAGCAAAATACAGTTCTTGTTGAAGACTCTGCATTTCAAAGAAGTTCCATATCTAGACATGTTATTCGGCCAACCCATAAACTAGAAGAATTACCTGCACAACTAGTTTATAGCACAATCATTTAATCCAGCTATTGATCCTCTCATTAATGTCCAACTCTTGAACATTATGCTAATAGAATAAGCTCAAGTTAAGGGGAACAACCTAATTTAAGTGAAAAAGATATTACTTTGACCATCCATGACTGCGTGTCTGAAGTCTTATAAGGTCTTGGTATGGAAGAACCTATAAATGAGTCAGTTCAGTAGCATGGACCCGATCAGCCAAGAAATGGTCCATGTAAGTCTAATAAAGATACAATAAGTGCTCTAAATGAGAAGCAAGAATGAAACGAGGGTCAAGAGACCTTATCTGAAGGAGACAAAGATAAGGACTCCTTTAATAATAATTGCAAGGAAAATGATGAAGGTGATCAAAGATGGTGATGACCATGATGATGATGAGGATAATAACGAGAGCCAACACAAACTTGTTCTGAAATTTACCGATAAATCAAGGGAATTGCTTTGACAGATCAACCCAGCACTCATCACGTGACAAATTAGATGGGAAAAACTCAAAAATGATATGCATACTGGCTTCCAAATGCTATGAGACTTTACTTAGCGACAGTTCAAGACTTAAACCCTGAACAACCTTCTAGATGATCATAGCCAACAAAGTTTAACTTTTGAAGCCATACAAAAGTGTATAGTTGGTTAATTTGAGCAACACACTTCCAAATTCATATATTTGGAAAAAGAAATGCAGCACATTTCCAACCAGCTTGCAGAAAATCCTGGACTACATCAATCACCTATCTCGTTCCATGGATAATGCCAAAAAGAGGGAAAGTAGTCATCAACAATAACAACCAAGAATAGTTTCTCCAATTTCTCAACAGTAAAGACTAGAAGAATACACGAAGAGACAACAGGAACTAAAAAAGAAATAGGCTCAAAGGCAAAGGTGAACATCTTAGATAATAGCCAAGGCAAAAATCCCCACCACCACTAGGTGGACATAGAGCAGGAGCTTGGTTAAATATAAGCAACCCAAAACCAATGAGGCGATAAAGATAAGCTAAGAAAAATTATTGATGGATTGCAATCTATAGTTTTCTTTATAAAATACTAATGTAATACTCATAAATTTTATGATTGAACATAATAAAATTGTTAAAATTATTTTCATCATTTTGCAATCATGACATTATTTATTATTATTCTCAAGAGTTTGTCACCATCAAATCGGGAAATTGTTAGGATCAACTTGCATAGATTTTGATGATGAGTAGGTTAGTCTAAACCCCCCAAAACTCTTGAAGTTATTTTATTTTAACTATGATCTTTCTAAAGGCTACTCTACTAGGTAATTCTATTGGAAGACAGCCTATAATAGAAAAGATGAAGTAGGGCTGATAATTAGATAAGTGATGAAGAGTCTAAAACCAAGACAACAAAGTCTAAGACCATAGCAGAAGGCTTGGTAGGGCTAAGGGTTTCAGTTGAGTAAGGATAGAAGTAATTAAGTGAGAACTCAAGCCACTAAAAGATGAGTAAAGATAGTAAAGTCCAAGAGCTTATTAGCAAAGTAACAAAATTCTTAGAAAAGGACGAGTCCAAGACCAAAGTAGTATACTTAGTATGGCTAAAGGTTGCAGTGGAGTGAGGACATATATACCTTTAAAGGATCAAGTTACATTTGTAAACCTCTTAATGATAAAATGCTAAGGTCTAAACCAGATAGGAGACTAATAGGATGAAAAGGACAACAAATTGCAAACATGTCAAACTACAACTACTTAGCAGTATGACAGAATAGTTGTACCAATGAGATATGATAAAAGTAGGTGCAACGAGCAAAAAGTAAGAGAGAGCTATAAAAAAGATGAAGTCTAAAGACGACTATAGAGAAGACCCAATAAAGATACACATTAGCATATACAAGAATAGACAAGAAGATATACAAGTAGATCTCTCAAGCTCTTTGAAAAATAGCTAAAAGGTAAAAAGCAAAATCTAAAATACTTACTCATAAATTCATAATGCGCACATCCATTTGCTAAGTGACAAACTTATCACTAAAATAAAAAAGAGCTCTTGGGTGGACTTAGACCTATACATGAAGAGTTCAAACTCAGACCTCTATAGAAAGAGTTAAGAATTGAACCTATTTTCTTCAGTCGAGCTTGAATGGAAAGATTGGGATAGACCTTTGCGAAAGACCAGGTTGTAGTATCAACAAAGTTTGATAAATGAGAGACTGAGGAGAAATCATCTACTTAGTTTGGGGAACTAAGTTGTATTAAAACTAAAGTTGTGTACTTGAAAAAAAGTTCTAATGAATTCCATTTGGAAAATAAGAGTAAAGTGGACATTTTACCCCACCTTAGAACCATAATAAAATTATTGTGTTATTTACATTTTGCATTTATGTTTCTGTAGTTTTGTTTACCTATTCATATTATCTAACTGCATTGCACAATATATAAACATGTTGCCTGAAGTTTATAAGTGTTCAAATATTATCGTTATAGAACTATGTAGTCCATTAAGTTATTCTCGAAAGCTTACGCTAATTGGAATAACTGAGTGAGCAACAAAGTCTTTATCTCACTAAACTAAATCAGACGATTGCAATTTCAAAGTTGAAATTAGAGTTTGATTTAAAGTTACATTTTAGAAGGGTTTGAAACTTTTGAAAGGTTTATTCACCCCTAGAGCCTCATTTAAAGTTACATTTTATAAGGGTTTGAAGCTTTTGAAAGGTCTATTCACCCCTAGACCTTTATCTACATACATGCATCACTCACTTGCTCACTAATATTATTCATACATGAGACACAAGATGCACCAGAGGTTTGCACCCAAACATATGCATAAATCTTTTGTGCACAAGAAACCTAAAAAGGTTAACCCTGCAAAAAAAATGTCAAACAAGTATTGTTCCTAAATGGACTAACCCTGAAGGACCCAAAAAGAAAGAGGTACCTAAAGATTAGCTTCACTTTTATAGGTATACATCAGTTGCAAAGTTCTCCAAGCATAGACTGGTGGAATGACTTCCAAATAGGACATATCAGAAAGACACAGTGTGTTAATCTTGCCAGCAAGGAAAGCATACCAAATTAACTTTACCACTTGTCAACCACTAGAGCATTAGAGTTAATCCATTTGAATTTATTTAGACTAGTGAACCAACCTCAATATCAAAAGATACACCCATGTAGTTACTGATGAATATACAATATATACAAGGTGGTATTTATGTAGAGCAAAGATGAAACATGTGCCAGGCTAACTGAGTTGTCATAAAGAATTTAGATATTAAAAGGCCATGATATTGTATTAGATCAAGATAGATGTGTTGAATTCACGAATAGGCATGGTACTTAGCCACTAAAACTCTTCAACATAATAGAGTTGCTGAAAGAAAGAACATAATACTCAAAAAGCCTAGGAGAACAATGATCATTGAATCAAAGCTTTTAAAGATGTTTTGGTCTGAGGCAACAAACACAGCTTGTCATACTCAATATTGGTGATGATCAACAAGACACCGTATGAGCTATGGGAAAAAGAAAGCCCAACATCTCATAATTCTTTGTATTTAATGCATGTGCTACATTCACAATAGTCACAAGCATCAACTGCACATGTATGATGCTAAAGTTGATGAAAAAGTGTTCCTAGGCTATTTTACTACAAGCAAAACTTACAGAGTTTTCAATAAAAAACCTTGATAGTATAAGAATCAATTCATGTTGTCTTTAATGGAAAAAAACAACGTTCAGAGTGCTACACCAGAGAGTGGACTAGAGCCACGTAGCAAAGATGTTTATAAACTGGCCTACTTGAAGCTGACAGAAGATCAAGATAAATATGTCATCATTAACATCAATGGAGACTCAGATTAGGATAGTGAGGAAGAAGATACTCACCTGAATGGAGTAGATCAGGTAAGTTGAGGAAGTCAAAAAGCAATTGAGTTAACAAAGCAGCTGACTGCAATACAACCTAACTTAAGGTGGCTAAGAGATCATCTATATAAGCTGGTGATTAGATCCCAAACTACAGAAATCAAAACTAGATCTGCAATGTAAAATGAAGCAATGTTTCTTATTTTTCTCACAAACAAAATTAAAGAAAGTGAAAGAAGCTTAAGTGAAAGAAGCTTTGAATGATCCAAGATTTGATTGATCCAAGATGGATAAAAACTATGCAATAAGAGTTCAACCAGTTCAATAGGAATAGAGTCTCGACACTCGTCCCAAAGCCAGCTCATCAAGGAGTCATCAGAAATAAGTAAGTTTTCAAAAATAAAATAGATGAATAGGGCACTATAACAAGAAATAAGGTAAGAATGATAGCAAAATGTTATTTGCTACAACTTTAAGATTGCAAACCCAAATGCAAGTTGTGTCAAGTAATAAGTTTCTCAAGAGTTCGGGTCGATCCACAGGGAAATTGTTTGAAGTTTTCACGATTATATTTCATAAAAGATGGGTTATGTAGGGTTTAGAATATAAAGAAAAATTTATGTTATAACTAACAAATCAAAGTAATAAAAGTATTGAAAATTAGGAATCCACTCTTGAGTTTTGGATAGTGGAACGATTATTTATTCTTTCTACCTTTTTTAAATGCCACTATTGGAATCCATACATAATGAAGATTCCAATGGTAAGATGTTATCAAATACCTTATGCATTAAGGTAATCATGATATTGTCTTACTGTTTGCAAATTATTTCTTAAAATCAATACTTGTTTATGGATCAAGTATTTATGCACTCCTTTGTCTACAATAAATCAAAGTTTCACATTAGCAGTCGGTGTAGTATAACTATATAATAAGCTAAATAAAGTCAAGTATTTATTGTGTCATTGGTGATACATAAATCAAGAATTGGCACTAAATAAGAAAGGTTTTAATGCCAATACTTATTTATGGGATTAAGTATTTATGCACATTTTTGTCTACAACAAATCAAAGTTTCATGTTAATTGTCGGTGTAGTAGAACCTTATAATAAACTAAATGAACCCAAGTATTTATTTTGCCATTGATGATACATAAATTAAGAATCGCACTAAACAAGAAGGGTTTTAAATAAAATTTACAAAGACATAATGAATGTAGAAATGACTACAAATAGAAAAGAAACCAGAGAATACATTTCTATTACTACTAAAAAACTTACATTACTACTAGAAAACCTAGTCTAAAAAAAGACAACAATAAATTTTTCTTTCTACCTCTAAGGGGTTTTGTGTTTCTTCAATAACATCCAAAAGCCCCTATTTATAGTAGAAGAGTGCCTAAATTGATTTTTTCAAATGCACTCCAAATTTATTTCAAATATGTTCTAAATTCACATGTTCTTTTCAGATCCAAATTTTATCACACATACTTCTCCCTAAAATCAGCAGATTTTTAAAATGTGATCGACATAAAAGCTGTGTTTTTTTGTTATCTTCATTTTTTTAACTTGAATCACCTAATTCTAACCACTAGAAAGAAAATTATTCTTGATTTAGAGAAATGTGTCAATATAGATAGATTCTTTCCAATATATACAATTGGACAAATTTTATGCTATAATCAAGGCTGAATTAGGCTAAGCTTCCAACATCAAAGTTGTAGTTCTACCTCTTGAATTTCAAATGAAGCAAAATTTAGGTCTATAGGGCTTTTCAACATGGAGTTATACCCAAAATATGAAAACTGCATAAGTTTGGATACATGCTTATTTTGAATTTAATGTAAGCCCAAAAATCACATGTAAAGTTTAAGAGATTTCTTGCATATATTTTCATCTACACATGATGGGCTTAGGCAAAAATGGTCATTTTCTTCTAATTTTGATACTTCTTTGATCCAATGAAATATTATCTATCAACTTGCTCTTTTTGGCTCTTTTGTATCTCTTTTTGTTAATTCATTCCCTAACACAAAATATTAATAAAACTATAATATTAACAATAATAAAGAAAGAAAAGTATAAAGGATTTGATATAAAAATATATCAAAATATGCATTAATCAAATTCCCCCACGCTTAACTATTGCTCGTCCTCAAGTAAGCTTAAAACAAACCTAAACTAATCCACTTTTGTAGGAAATCACGATTACATTTAGCATATACAACAAGCCTTTAAATCCCTAAGGGTTTCAAATGGTGATACCCATAAACACATATAATAACTAACTTCCAACCATTATTCTCATGAAGCAACAAAGTAATATGAAAATGAAATCAAACAAGTGTTGAATCTAACCCTTAGTCATTCAAAAGTCAATACATTTCCACAATAAGCATACTCAAGTGTGTATGTGTGAATAGTTAATGACAATAATAACAAAACCATGGATGCTTCAAACAAGTGAATTCTCATAAAACCTCACAAAAACTATCACTCAATCTCTAATGTAAGAGTTAAATATCAGAGACTCTTCCTTTGATACAAATATCTACTAAATCGAAGGCACCCCACAAAATTAAAAGATTTTCAACAAAGGTTGTAATAGGGCCAAAAGGTAGTGGCATGGCTAAGAAATTAAAGGATAAGATGCAACAAAGTTTTTGAAAACTTCATGGGATTAACAACATAGAGTTTATCAATGAAAAATTCTCATACTCCACGAATTTCAACACCAGGGTATATTGTTATTGAATTAGACCCCTCTTCATCATTCTTATTGATTTTGCAACATCCCATTTTTAGTTGCAACTTATAATATTTTTCTCTTGGAACATCACATAAGGAACAAGTTGATTTGGTCATAGTGCTAAAAAGCCTAATGCTTTAATCATTTTTCAAGTGATGCTCAATCAGTTGTTCACCTCAACAGACCAAAAGAAAAATTTCTAACATTCAACCCTGACATGTCGAAAATCCAAGTGATCATTAAAGCAAGGGCATAAGAGCTACCTCTTTTGCCATGCTTATCTCCACATTGAATAACATAATTATTTATACAAAAAGATTTGAGTATAATTATCACAAAAATATATCAACCATAGAACAACATCAAAGTCCAAAACAACACCTATCATCAATCAAACCACATTACTCGTGCTTAATTTTAATCATTAAAGTTGGAAGAACATCTATGACTCAAAAAAAATTAAAAATTCATAAACTTTTGTTAAAAAATTCACAAACTTGCCATGTTATGCAAAAAAAAATATGGGTATGTCTCAAAAGTGTTAAAGTTACCCTTTACTCTACCACCTTTTTTAATGGTTTTCACGGATCCAAAAGAAAATACGCTTGAAAAAAAATCTTTTTAAAAAAAAATAGAAAAACACACATTGAACACACAAGAGATACTATCAGCTATCCCCTCCCCCAACTAATCGATACATTGTCCCTAATCTCAAAAATAGATAGAAAAGTAGAGTTTAGAAGATATTACCTAAAATGTGACTTATTGGAAAATAAAGTTGAAACAACACAATATATAAACTATCAGTTGAAACCATTAAGGAAAAATTTCACTGGCTGATAATCAAATTCATTTTACATTTTCAACCATTATCCCTGTTGGACCAATCCACACGAGCCAATGGTGGATCATGTTCTGACATATATGCTAGAAGTTGATCAATCAGTTGGTCAGGTGTTGGAGCAGAAATGAGAAATCATCTCGTAGATGGTGAAATAAAACCTTTTTCTATAGCATGATCGACAAAATATAGCAAACTATTAACATTAAGAATACCTACAGGTTTCTGGTAAATGTTAAGTTGTGCCCAACAGACAACTTGGAATAATTTCTCCAGTGTATTAAAACCACTAGGTAAAGTTATGAATGCATCCGTATTTAACATATTATGCATTTTGTCTTGAATATGTAATACTTTTAGCTCATCTCCGATGGTCATACCTGTGATATTCTGTATTGTTAAAGATTTTGGGATAACTCTTAAAACTTTGACTCCTCCAATATAAGCAAAAATAGCAGCACTGCCCATTAACCGCAAACTCCTCCCCCATACACTAAATGATTTTTTTTTTGCTAAAGTTCTACCAAGGCTATTGGCTAACCCTATAAACCCGCCATTTTTTCCTAGATTGGTTCCACAAAAGACACATACAATTGAACTTGCGAGTGGAAGACCTTTCCATTTTTTTTCTTTTTTTTTAAAGTGAGTTGTGCAAAAATGGAGTAAGTATGGTGTTATTTATTAAGGTGTGAACAGGGAAAGAATTTATTACATGTCTTTTTCTTTTGTCAGAAAGGTTGAAAATAAGGACCCAAATTTTGAAAATTAACTATTTATACGTGAATGTACATGTAGTTGTGATTGTGGCTTACATCTTCCTTAAGTTTTATGTTCAGTAATGGCTTAAACTCCCTCTATGAGTCAAGGATAAGTTTTCCATCCAGTTTTCTTATAAACTGGCAAACAGGGTCTTTTAATGTTAGATTCCCAAAACAATAACACTCATATTCATCTCATAAGCGATTCCATAAATCAAGAATTGCATGTTGTACTAATCCACATGAATGGTCTCAAGAGTCAATATAATTCATCTTAAGACTCCTTACTTAATCCATCCATAATGAATTGAATTTTATCTTCTCGATTTTTTGAAACTATTCCTAAGGAACGATACTTTGTGTTGCAAGTCCATTGAGCACATTTGTGACAAACTTAAATATTTTTTGCCCTTTGTTTTTTGGAGTATGTGCTTTTACCAAAATCAGAAATATATCGAGTAAGCAAGTTTGAAAACTCATGTGAAAACTCATCTACTACTCTTATCTTTGCTTCAATTATCCATCATATATCCCATGGGATGCCCTTGTGCATTAGCATCCATAGTCTTTCAATCCTAATTTTATAAATTTTTAAAATTATATTTTTAGAAAGAAAAAGAAACCGTTTCTTGAGAGTTAGAAGAATGTCATCCATTTTGAAAAGAACAAAAAAAAGAGAATGAAAAAAAGAGCGAAATTTTGTACAGAAATTTCAATTATTTGGGAAATTGATAAGTCCGACTTCAATAGCCATAGAGTACCATTATCTGCCACTTAATCGAGAAAAGAAAAAAAAAAAGAAAGAAAGCCTACAAAACAAGCAGAGTTAGAAAAAATATTTATATATATACACATACTGATCATAATAAGGGTTAAAAAGAAAAAGAATTTCCTATTATAAAAATTGATTCTCTAGAAATGGTTTAAGCCTTTGTCCATTTACTTTGAATACGTTACAATTTCTAGGATTCTCAATATCAATCGCCTCATAAGGATATACCTCTTTACAAAAGTACCACTCCACCTTGATCTCAATTTTTCAGGAAATAAATGCAATCGAAAAATTATAGCAAAATCTTTTGACCAACCTTAAATATTTTACTTGAAATTTTACTATCATGAAATTTTTTGATTCTTGCTTTAGGAATTTTAGAATTCTCATATGCATCATTTCTCAATTCTTAAAGTCCATTGATTTGTAATTTGTGCAACTTTGAAGCTTCATCAATGTTTAAGTTAAACATTTTGGTTACCCAATAAGCTTAATGTTCAAGTTCAAGAGATAAATGGCAAGGTTTTCCACAAACTATCATATAAAGAGACATGTCTAATGATGTTTTGAAAGCAGTTCTATATGTCTAAAGTATATAGGTAAGTCTAAGAGACCAATCTTTATGATTTGAGTAAATTATTTTTTCCAAAAAAAAATTATCTCCCTATTTGCAAGTTCAACTTGTCCATTTTTCTGAGGGTGATAAGGGGTTGTAACTTTATGTATGACTCCATATTTTCTAATTAAAGTTCCAAAAACTTTATTACAAAAATATCTTCCCCATCACTGATAATGGATTGAGGAATTCCAAATCGGCTTAAAATATTTTTTTTCAAACTCTTATCACTATTTTGTGATTATTGTTTCGACAGGGAATTGCCTTAATCCATTTTGAGACATAATCTATGACGACCAATATGTAAATAAAACCAAATGATAATGGAAATGGTCTGATAAAGTCAACAACCTAATAGTCAAAGATTTCAATCACTAGGATGGGGTGTAGGGGCATCATGTTTCACTTTGAAATGGATCCTAAATTTGGACAATTTTAACAACTTTTACAAAAAGTGTAAGTGTCTTTGAAAAGAGTTGGCCAATAAAATCCACATTACAAAATCTTTGTACTAGTTTTCTTTATCGAAAAGTGACCACCACATGCTCCTGAATGATAAAATTTAAGAATATTATATTTGTCATTGTCAGGCACGCATCTCTGAAAGATTTGATTAGGATAATATTTGAATAGGTATGGATTGTCCCAATAAAAGTTTTTCACCTCGGTCAAAAACTTCTTTTTATCTTGGGAATTCTAATGCGGTGGCATCTTTCCTATCCCAAGCAAATAAACAATGTTTGCAATCTAAGGTAAAATAGAAACATAAAATAATTATTCATCAAGGAAAGTGTCATTAATGGGAGTAGTTTGAAATGAGTCATTACAAAAAAATCTCGACAAATGATCAACTACCATATTCTCTACTCATTTTTTATCTCAAATCGTAATGTTAAATTCCTGGAGTAAGAGAATCCACCTAATCAGTCTAGGTTTGGCATCCTTTTTTGACAAAAGATATTTCGAAGTTGCATGATCACTAAAAACAACAACTGGTGAGCCAACAAGATAAGATCTAAATTTATCCAATGCAAAAACTACAGCATGTAATTCTTTTTTAGTTGTTAAATAATTCAATCAAGCACTATTCAAAGTTTTACTTGCATAGTAAATAACATATGGTTTCTTATCTTTTCTTTGTCCTAAAACAGCTACAACAGCATAGTCACTAGCATCACACATTATTTCAAAAGGTAAAGTCCAATCTGGAGGTTGCATGATTGGAGCTGATGTAAGTATGCTTTTAAGCTTAACAAAATCATTCTCACAATTTTCATTCCATTCAAAAATAGTGTCTTCTGTTAAAAGATTACACAAAGCTTTAGATATTATACTAAAATCTTTGATAAATCTTCTATAAAAACTAATATGTCCTAAAAATGATCATACCTCCTTCAAACTTTGGTACCGGCAAATTGGCAATTAACTTGATTTTAGATTTATCTACTTCAATACCTTTTGATGAAATAATATGTCCAAGAACAATACCAGTTGTTACCATGAAATGGCATTTCTCCGAATTGAGTACAAGGCTCTTTTCTTCACACCTAATCAAAAACTTTTCTAAATTATACAAGTAATCGTCAAATTAATTACCAAAAATAGAAAAATCATCCATGAAAATTTCAAGAAAACGTTCAACCATATCACTAAAAATACTAAGCATACATCATTGGAATGTAGCTGGTGCATTACATAATCTAAAAGGCATTCTTCAATATATAAAAGTACAAAAAGGACATGTAAAAGTAATTTTTTCTTGATCTTCAAGTGTAATTGCAATTTGATGATACCCAAAATATCCATCTAAAAAGCAGTAAAATTCATGTCCCACAACTATTTCTAAAATTGATTCATGAAAGGTAATGGAAAATGATCTTTTCTAGTAACTGGACATCCGCCAACTAGTAATAGTCTTAGTTGGAATTAATTTATTATTTTCATTCTTGACTACAGTAACTCCATATTTCTAAGGTACAACTTGAGTAGGACTTACTCATTTGCTATTAGAAATAGGATAAATTATTCCATTATCTAAGAGTTTAGTGACTTCATTTCTCACTACTTCTTTCATATTAGGATTTAGCCTTCGCTGCATCTCTCTAGATTGTTTATCATTTTCCTTTAGATAGATGTTATGTGTGAAAATTAAAGGACTAATACATTTAATATCAACAATGGTCCATTCTAAAGCATTCTTATACATTTTTAGAGTTTCGATCAACTTACCTTCTTGGGATACATCAAGTTTGGAAGAAATTATTACTAGAAAAGTCACATTCTCACCCAAGCAAGAGTATTTCAAATCAAATGGCAAAGGTTTCAAATCAATCACAGGAGCTTTAATACTTGATAGAATAGATTGTACCATTAATAATGAAATTTTTTCAAACTTTGGCTTCCAAAAATATTTTTCTTATACCTGCGAAAATTCAGAAAGTGTATTAGAGTATGTCTTTTTACAAATACTTTCACTTTTAGAACAAGTTTACAGATGATCAAAGGAATTAGTGAAAGTAAAATATTTGTGAACAATTTCCTCAATTAAATCCACTTCCTGTTGTTCATGAAAATTATGCAAACCGCAAGTGCACGATGTCAAGTTTTAATACAATGATAAGTTGAGTTGAGTATCCACAGGGATTGTACTCAAAAAATTTATTAAGTATCGTAGTTCAAATAGTCCTAATTTTATCTAGAAAATCGAGTGATGATTGGTAAACAAAGTAAAGTAAGATAAAAATGCAAAGACAAGAATGGTGTTTTTAGAAGTAATTCAACAAACACCTTAGAGCAAGAAATTCTAGAGGAATGACTCACCTAATTATCACATATGTTATTCCTTCCAAAATATACCAATTCAAGTCAACAACACATATAAGTTAAGAATTCCTAAGCTCATCAATTCCCTCTCTCAAGTGTCGAATTGACTATGAGTTCTAACATGAATTTCAATATCTCTATAAAAACTCAATAATAAAACTCTACAAAAGTTCAATGAATTCTTCTTCAAAACTTCAAAGGTTTCATAAGCTTATCAACTCTATGATTCCTAGGCTGTGTTACCCTTATGATCATGTATAATCTTCCCTCTTTCGAGTATCGAATCTCATACATCAACAATCTCAATTAATGGCCAAATAATCAAGATGCAATACTAAACAAGATAACACAAACAAGATGAATAACTTGAACTAATATTGATTGGAATTCAAAATATAGGATCAAATAAGGTTACATCATCCTCTAGAAAGAAAAGTTTAGTTCATAATGGATGAATACAACTTCAAGAAATACATAAGAAAGAACATGGAAATTGCTTGTTTCTTAGCTTCTCCTCACTCTTCTCCTTCCAAAAACTCATTTGAATTCTCTTGTAATCCCCCAAAATAGATGGGAAATGCCCTAAAGATGGCAAAATGCCCATTTTAACCTTACTTGTCCGCCCGACAATGCCTATTCTATCCAAAATAGTGTGTGCAGCGCCTAGGCACTGCACTTGCTGTCCAGAATCCATTTATGCAGCGTTTATAGCCTCTTTCAACCAATGTTTCACCACTTTCTAGGCCAAACTGACTTTTGGTGTCTTTGTAGCTCTCTGTCTTGGATTTCCATTGGAACTTGAATCAATTAAATATGACTTCTGTGGAGATAGTTATGCTGGAAA
Source organism: Paulownia fortunei (assembly GCA_019321725.1). Classification (NCBI taxonomy): domain Eukaryota; kingdom Viridiplantae; phylum Streptophyta; class Magnoliopsida; order Lamiales; family Paulowniaceae; genus Paulownia; species Paulownia fortunei. The sequence continues at coordinate 13,435,615 of CM033121.1, forward strand.
TACCAAGATGTGTCATCCTAGAAAATTTCAGCCCAGTGCTGACTCTTGAACTTGGCTTTTCTCATTAATATCGACAGAATTGGATTTTGTTAAAAACATAAAAGTTATAGATCTATCTCTTGATTTCCATTGGTTTAAGAATCAAATCAAAATGATATTTGAGTAAAGAGTTATGATTGAAATACAAAAACTGCCATCAGTGGCACCACAATTCGGATTCTTCAACATTTCATGACTTCATTTCTTAACCATCAGTGGCACCATCATAAATTGCATAAATAATTATGGTATTTAACCATTTAAAGACTTCATTTCTTACAACCTCTTTCATTGCAGGATTTAGTCTACGTTAATGTTCAATAGATGGTTTGTAAAATTCTTCCATTAACTCTAATTTTATTTGAATTATGTAAGAATTATTGATGATTATAAACTAAATATAGCTAAACTAAATTAATAATCAAAATCAATTAATGATGAAATTCAATGACTTAAAAGTCTAAGGTTATGATTTCACCATAATTAGTCTGAATTGAATAATTTATCTCATCAATCTCAATTTATTTTCCAAATGATAGTCGAGAATCCCTAAATTATTCACTAGCCTCTCCCAAGGTCTAACAAAAATATCATCAATTACTAACCCACTATAGTCCTATGTAAATTACAATAATCAACAATTCATTAGGTTCTATGGATCATAAACAAGACTATACAAATCATGCAAGTATACTTCTATCTTACATGCAATTTAAGATTTTCTACACATAGAACTAGACACATATATCACCTCTCGGGTCAATATGATTAGCAAATCATTCAATTAGTGGCCAAGTAATTGAAAGCATTAGGAATCATGTAGAAAACTCAACTTGAAAAATAAATTAAGAATTAAATTGATAAAAATATTCAAAACATCATAATTAGATTATATCACAACCGCAGAAAAAAAATTAGTTCATGGTGAAAATGTAAGATAAATTAACAATATTCATGAACATAATCAAAGAGAGAAAGAGGAAAATAAAAATAAAACTTGGAAGATGATGAGTTTCTTCCCTTGTGATGTCTTCTTCCTCAGTCTTGGAAGAAATCTCTCATCTTCTCCTTATATTTTTCTTTTCTTTTTTTTCTTTCTTGGCTTGTTTTCTCTTCACCCCCTTCTCCAAAAATAGACTTCGAGGCTCTTGGATACTTAAAATTGATGAGAGATGCCCTAAAGAGAGCAAAAATCTCATTTTTGCCCTTATTTGTCCTTCTAGCAGCGCCTAGGTGCCATTTGCTCTATTTTCAGCACCTAAGAGCCTTGTTTTGGCGCTAGGTGTTATGCCCTCAGTTTTTTTAGCGCCTAGGCGCCCTATTTTGGTGTCTAGGCGTCGTTGCTATAGTTTTTCTCATTCACTTCAGTGCTTTGACAGTATTCAGTCTATTTCAACTATTTTTTGACCTCTTTTTAGGATGAATTGACTTTTAATATCTTCTCATGAATTGTAGTTTTGTGTCTTGGCTTTTCATAGACACTTGAATCAACTTGATATGAAATATGTGGAAAGATTTATGCCTACAATACCAAAATATATCATAATATAAAGTTTCAATCTAGTGTAGACTCTTTAAACACTACCCTCAATAGTATCATAAAATCGGTTTCTATAGGTTCTAAGGATCAGTGTACATGGATGACGACCTACTGGGTTGTGTTGTAATTTTACAATTATTATTATTGTGTGAATTGTTATCTATATGTAAAGGGTTACAAAATGCAAAATGTCCTTACTTCTTCCGAAAGTATAGGCTATTATTTTAATTTTTGAGTCTATCGTATTATAACTTTGAGATGTCGTGTCCTATATAACTCTTGAAATTTGATAGTAAATCAGCCTGAGAATAGCGTGACTGTGATGGGTGTTGTATTTTTATATAAACGGTGATTTTTCTATATACAGGGTTATATGTGAGAAAATATTTTACTGTTTCTCAAAGTGTTACATTAGACAAAAGTAAATATATATATATATATATATATATATACACACATTCACACACATGTGCTATCTTGTCACAATTATTATTATACCAATATCTATATTTAGTGGTGGGGGAGGGGTTACATATACGGTGTGCAATAACATTGGATGTTGCATGCTCGTACCATATCTTCACTCAAGACATATTGCATTTTCGAATGATTACTATTTGTTTAGTACCACATAAAATACTCAAAAATACCAAATAAAATTACTCCATATCCATATATATATATATATATATAACAAATACCAAATTAGTCCATATTCAACAACACAATCATCCATGTCTAAATCCACATCGAAATATCCATCTCAAAAACCAATAAAAAGTATAAAAAAGAACATGTCCTCAAGCAAGTAGAGACCAACCAATAACAAACAACTTCGATAGCACAACTACATAAATCACTTAAGAGAATGATGTTGTAGTTTCAAAATTTAAATCAGATATGCCAAGCTCCTTCGTTGCAATAGTGACTAGTGAAGGTGGTGGATTAGATATCTAGTCCATTGCACACAAACAAAAGGCTTTTATCTCCCAAATTTTCTCCCTTTCGAATTGATAATCCAAGTCTACCTTCATTTAGTAATTTGGAAATTACCAAATATGCCAATTCATTTTACTTATATTCCTACCCAAACAGAATTAGTTTTATATTGGTAAGACAACCTCTCTCAAATGTTATCTTCTACATCCACCTCACTAAGGATATGGGATAGGTTGGATTCAACAAATATGTCAAGAAACTTGAGTTCATAATGCTCAATCCAACCATCTTGTTGGGTGGGTTATTGTTAGCCATTACCTATAAGTTATAATTAACACCAATCAGCAGTTGCAACATTAAGCATGTATGTGGACTTATATGTATATTAATCAATGTCATAGTAGTATTGTCACCTATATGCAACCTCAATCCTCAACCCTCATCACCATTCTGCACCCTCCATACAACCCTCAACCCTCAACACCATTCTACATCCTCCATATATCACCCCTCTACCCTTAAGAACATTATTCACCTTCTGTCACCCTTCAACCCTCAACACTATTTTGCACCCGCCACCATTACTCAACCTTAAACCCCCAGTTTAAAGTGGTTGATAGCTTGATTTTTTGTCAAAGTTTTAGAAAAATTGGTTCTAATATTTGTTACAAGGCTAGGTGTTGAAAATTGGGACAATTTAAAGTGGAATGATTGTGGATGGTCTTTCTTTCGTGCGTCTTGAGCTTCCATTGCGTCTCCGCAGCTCTGTCCATTGTATTCAACCATGTAAGTTGGAAAATGGTGTGAAATTTTTGAAAAAGGAGAAAACTTAAATTCAAATGGCATAACGGGCAACAAAAAAAAATTGTGCAGCTTAAGACTTCACTACAACATTACATATTTAGTACCATTATAAATACTTCAAGATTGATTTTTCAATATTCTATATTATTCATAAAGTACTGGAACTTTGAATCCTTAATACTACATTTCTGTATATTTAGTGAAAACATCATGGATCAGAGGTTTACTACACTATACTATTTGTGCACAATATGCCCAACAGTTAAAGAAAAAAATGAAAAAACAATCAATATAACCTTCCAGCCTGTAATAGCCAAGTCTCACACCACTCACTTGGCTATTATAATTCATACATTATGTGCTAATTTTATATGCTACTTGCATTTCTATTGACATTTCATAATTTATTTCATTTTATACGATATTCTTGAATATTAAACTTAATTCTAAAACTCTTGCACGATATTAGTTATTGAATTTTCTAATCTAAGTAGTTGATTTTATATTAAAATAAGAAGAAAATGAGGTTGATCAATATTGGATATAGATAGGATATATAGGTTATAATTTTGGAAGTGTTAAAAGTGTTATTAGTAAGCTTATACGGTTTGATTCGATTTCATCTAGGTATTTCAAAAATATATATGGATAAATTGCATATTTGGGACATTAGACATAATATACTATGATTGAAAGGAGATATTACAATATTCATTTATATATAAGATTATATAATTTTTAATATGGACAATTATTCAAGAATCGGGTGACAATCGGGTAAGAAATTAAATGAACGGTTAGAAAATTAGCTTATGAATTATCTATGGTATCTTGTGGTAATTAAAATAGGATACAATAAAATTAATGTATATTAAGACACATTTGATTTAGGCTTGAAAGATGGGTGAAATATCAGATTTATACCACGGCTTATCACCTCATGCTTGCTACCAAGCTTAAGCAAGCACCTCAAGTGCCACCTCAAGCTTTCTTTCACTCTTAGCCATTTACCCACGACCCTCAACCATTTTCAGTCTTTTAGGGTCCAAACTCATATCAAAATTGCTCTAACCTGGTCCTAATTGATTCCAAGTGATAGAAAAGGGCAAAGGAAGCAAAAGGAAGTAGTAATCACAAGTAGAAGCTGAAACTGGCATAGGTGAGGTTCATATACAGTTTTGACATTAATTTTTATATTATTTGAGGATTTTGTGATTTCTTAAGATTCTTATCTTGTTCATGATGATTTTAGAGGTTATTCATAGGGTTATTATGCATAAAAGAATGATTTGTGGTTACAAACACATAGTAGAACCACTAAGGGGCAGAATTTATGTATATGTTCATTTCTAGTTTACTGAGCTTAAAATCTGCAAGAAACCTTGGGTAAATTCTATATTTATCATCATGAACGTGTTTATATAGGAGTTAAGATTATGTATTTAGGTTAGGATAGCTTGGGAATTAAAATATGGCATGACAATGAAAGAGATGTTCAGAATTATCTCCATCGAATTTCAAATTATGTCCTCTGTGAAGGGGACTGGTTTTATAGCATTACATCCATTATTTTTGGAAAGACTATGACCTGGTTGTCTCTTTGTATATGTTATCTAAGTGTGGTGAAAATTTGAAAGTGGTTGAATACACTTAAGGGTGCCAAAACCATTAATGTCATGAAGTGCGCAAAACTGTCATGGTAGGAAAATTCTGTTTCAGTATGTTGTGAAGGGAGCTGAACTTGGAATGCTATATCCGTGCATTTTAGCCATTATATGACATGGTTAAATTGTTTTTGATGTTAGCTAAGTGTGATAAAAAAATTGGGGAGTGAATGAATATGTCTAAGGGTATCAAAATCATCATACAAATTAATATGGCAGCAAGAAAATGTGAAGTTGTGAATTTGTCCCATTTAGTTAATTAACATTTTCCAACATAGATGTGGTTAATTTGATCTCTAAATTTTAGGGAGATGTTATAAGAGTTAAAATACATCAATTAAGTGAGGTTAGTATACATTTAAGATATGGAACAAAAGTGCGTAGAATGTTATATTTGGTTATAGTTTCTAAGTGGTAAGGTTGTTAAATTAAATTGAGATTTAAGATCTTTATACTACTTTAGGTATAATGAACTTGTTAATTGAGGATGGTTATTGATATCTTGTATTTTTATAAATTGTTTCACATCTAGGGTTGGGGAGTAGTACTTAAGAAACCTAGAAGTAACACACAACTGATCAAACGTAAGTGAAAATCCATTTGCAACTACAATGCATGAGCATAGTATGGCTTGAAGCATTTATACATAATGTGTTGATAATATTTAAATTGATTGGATGACAAGTATAGTATATACCTTAAGAGTTTATGATTCTTGAAACATGTTGAGAGAAAGATGACTTACATTTCATATTGAACATACCATTCATGAGCATTTACATGTGCATGCACGATATATGAGTATAGTTGAGGTTCTTGCATGATATGATTTGAGACATGATTTTTAGAAGAAAAAAAAAAGATTTTGGTTGGCCACTACTTGTGTACCGGCATGCGAGGCGTGCTTATGTGATATTTTGGGGCGCTGTGAGTGTTACTTCTCAGAGGATCTTAAGGGTTGACAGGGGGTGTGCGTTTGGTGGTCACGAGAGGGTATACCACTTGACTGTGCCCTTATTGACGCTATTGGTGGGAAGACTTTTGGAGGATCACAAGGGAAGACCCTCTAGTGATCCCAGGAGATGGCCCTCGGACTATGTCAATCTGTTTATAGCCATGTGATTATTAATATTGTTGAGAGCTATATCCGGTACATAGTAGGTAGGCCAAGGGCCCAGTGGTGGAAAATGATTTTAAATGAACTGTTTTGGTCTAGGACCTTGCATTCCTGGCATGATTTCATAGAGATGCATTGCATATATGTTAGATTATCTCTTCAGCATGCATGATTTTCACTTACTGAGCACTAGCTCATGTAGTTCATGTATTGTAGGTAAGCATGGTGATACCTGAGACTCTGAGGCTTACTGGACTGGTTGTTGGAGCTCCTAGAGGCTTCTAAGGATCACTGTACATGGATGATGACCTGCTGGGTTGTGTTGCGGGCATATTCTAATTTTTACAATCATTATTATTGTATAAATTGTTGTCTATATATAAAGAGATACAAGATGCAAAATATTTTTACTTCTTCTGAAAATATAGGCTATTATTTTAATTTTTGAGTCTATCGTATTATAACTTTGGGATGTCGTGTCTTATATAACTCTTGAAATTTTATAGTAAATACGTTTGAGAATAGCGTGACCGTGATGGGTGTTGTGTTTTTTTATATAAACGGTGATTTTTCTATATATAGGGTTATACGTAAGAAAATACTTTTACTATTTTTCAAAGTGCTACAGTTGACAAAAAAATTATATATATACACATGTACACACATGTGCTACCTTGTTAAAATTATTGTTATATCAATATCTATATTTAGTGGTGGGGGTGTAACACAACCCTCACCCGATTGCAGACATATGCTTAGGAAAGATGTCGGTAGTTGTGATGGTATTAGTGGTGGCCATGGTGGTGTAACAAGAGAGATAAATGTGAAAAATGAGAGAGAGAAAGAAAAGAGATCAACCTATGACTTAGGTGGTGGGGGTGGCATAGACAGCACATAGTGTCATTGTCGGTGGTGATGGCAAGTCATGGGGGACTAAGTACAAAGGGAAGGTTTAGGTTTGGTTTTGGGCCTTCTGTACACATTTTTTTTAGGGCGTGAGCGAGTATAAAAGTTGTCAATAATGGTGGTGGTGGTGGTGGTGGTGGCGACGGCAGTGATAGTTCTCGATGAGCAAGGTAGATGATGGCAAGTGTGTATGTGGGGCTGCGGGGTTTAGGGTTGAGAGAAGTTGTTGGAGAAGAAAGGGAAAAATGTTTTAAGTGAGAAGGATATTGTGGTAAAATCAAATGGGGAATTGACTCAAAAATTATTTTTTGTTTAAAGAGTGCTTTTAAGGAGTGCAAACTAAAGAAATAATGAGTGGGAATTGAATCAAAAAATTAAAATGAGTTTAAGGAGCTACAAATAACTTGCCACTCGAAGAAAAGGAGTTTTACTACTAATTTTGAAAAAAAAAATTTATCTTTCCTTTATTTTTCCATTACTAATAAAACACTAGTCTTAGTCAACTAGTATTTAAGCGTGCCCATCTAGAAATGACAAAATAAGAAAAACAAAATTAGAATATTTCAATCAACTTTGCTATTTTTTGAGTAAGATGCTTTTAGATTACAAGTTAAGGATAGAATCGAGTTGAACTTCTTTTTAAAGAGATTTGAGCCAAATCAAATAAGTTGTTTAATTTTGATTTAAAATTTTATCTCATTTAAAATTATATTTGAGCATAATTTAATTATTAATTGAATTAAACTCAAACAACATTTAATTAAATCTAACTCCAATTGATTTCAAGTAATTTTATATTTCTACACGTACTTTATCATTTTTCAACTAAGTCATCATATCTTTTCAAACAAAAATAAATAAATAAATAAAATCAAACTTTCTTTTTACACTTAACAAACTTGATTTTAAATAACTTTTTTCGATTGAGTGTACAAACTTGATTCTAAACAACTTTTACCTATTAATTTCGGTTGAGTGTCTAGGAGTTTAGTTCGTTTGTTTTTAGCCCTAAAAATAAAACTTAGTATTGTCTAGATCACAATTAATTATAGCAGCATGTCACTGTTTTCTCGTTTTCAAAATCACCCCACATCAGAATATATCATCCATCGTTTCAAGAAAAAACATTAAGCAAGTCGTTTGTTAAAGAAAGACGTGTTTAAGTTACATCCGTACCATTCAGGTTAGGTCCAATTACAAAAACACCCCTTATCTGGCAGATAAGTCTCGACTGCTAAAGGAATGCTGTATTATATAAATTATTGGACACGAGAGCTGAATTTGTTGGGGGAAAAAAAAAACTCAAGAAGGACGTAGTTGCATTGTGCTGTCTTATGGACACAATACAAAGAAGTTTCACTTTGAGCAAGGTCAAATATCAGAAGTCATACAAGTCCTTAGGCACCATGCCACTAATGGTAACTAAGAATTAATGGACAAGTACCTGTTGGAGGATCACGTCCACCGATTCCATCCTCTTTGGCATAGCCTCAGAAGCTCCAGTCCGTAGAAAACCTGATTAAGAAACTCTAAGCTCTAGTACATGTAATCACAAGCTCGTGGATGCACTTCTATATCACCTCCATGGCCACTCCAATTGTTCCAAATTGCCTTTGCTTACATTCCAAGCTCCTTGAGCAATCTCATGAAATAGTTGTTCCCAACCCCAGCTAGAATATCCTAGAAAGAACCAGTAATCGTGAACAGATTGATTTCCGACTCTAATTTCTTCGAGTAGGCTATGTGTGGCCAATTGATTAATGAAGTAAATGTTTGGCAGGACTTCAAGGGATTGCCCTTCAATAAATTTGTGTGTTAAAGCAACAAGAGGCATTCCACGCATCATGACAGGACCACCAAAAGACAGGGGCGCCTCCTTTAACAATTCAAATCCTTCTTCAAGGTCTTCAAGAGAGTCCCAACTGATATGTTTATTAACAATCAGACCTTGAAATCCGGTGCTTTGATCCACTTTCACAATTAGAATTTTGGATTCGTCAAACGGGTGAACATCCAGAAGCTTCTCCGTTGCACTTAGAACACAACCAGCAAACAACTGAGGCCTTTCATGTGAACCAACAGGGAGTTGAGCATTGATCTGGTATTTAACTGCTACATTTTGCAATCTGTCTTTTAGTAGAACTTCATGGTGCAAGCTCCTAGTCTGTGGGCCCTCTGTGACTGAATTCTGGTCCTGTAGAAAACCTAACCCAAAAGGACAATAGATTCCACTAAAGTCATATTAATATTTGAATAACTAAATATTGTATCTGAGTTTCAACACACGATTCAAGAAAGACTAGCGAGAAAGAGACGAGTTTTCAGAAAATTACATTAGACAGATTGTGGAAGCTGACCTATTCCACATTTTGCAATATATCAATATATTACAGATACATTTTGAGCATTCTACACAATCCCCTTGAGCCTCCAGACCCACAAACAGTTGACTGAATCGTTCTCCTCACTATGCTTAATTTATAGTATAAAAGTCAAGATGTCAAGGTAAAATCACCTACATAAATCTCTCCCCCTAATTACAGGTAAGTTACTAAAACAAATCCAGATTGTCCACGGATTAACTAACGTAACATTGTTTGGTAAAGCCACATGTAATGAATGATGCAGAAGTGAAAAAACTAAAATGTGCAAGATCAGTACAAGCCACGTGACCAATGATGCAGGCAGGAGAAGTGAAAACTCTAAAATGTGCGAGTTCAGTACACAGAAGTCCTGATGAATGAGATCAGAACTTCTGTACACTGAAACTGATCCAGACTGTTCAAAAGGTATTTAAGAAGTCAAATGAAAAAGGAGACTCTACCCATGCCATCTTCTACATAGATGAACCTGCATTGCAAGGAACAAGAAAAAGAGAAAGCACCATTAATCTACAAAACTTACTTTTATCCATGATAAGATCTAGTACATGGCTCCCATGAGCAGCCAGAAACTTGATGATATCAGATACTGCAATATCTCCTTCAAAAGACACAGTGTTGTTCTTCCTTTCCGCTGGGAATAACAGCAAAAGTGGATAAACTTCCCTCTGTAAATTCAAGCACATAAGACGAACAAACTAATAAGGAATCCATTGGAAATATGGTAAATTCAACTCAAGAATTATCAGTTCACATTGATCTAGTTGCCTATAAAATAGAGTTGTTAAAGGGAGATAGTAGGCTTGTATAGTGAGTAAGTTCTCTACCCTGTTCAGACAGACCCAGACCTAATCAGGATTTCAGTACAAACCCAACCTTGACCATACCTGATACCCTCGAGTCTATTCTATTGTGAGCCTTGACCCAGTGTTTGTTTCTTTTTGCTTTCTCCCCCTCCATGTCGCCGGGACCCTCATTGTCGCCCGACCCCTCCCCCCCACCCCCAAACAACTCCAGCACTGTCAAAGCCACTCACTATCAGCCAGCTGAGGCCCTACACCACCCCATACTATATATATTTACCTACATACATATGCGAAATGTGAAGACAGAGCAGGTGAGGCAATGAAAGGTGCGGGTGGGGAGAGGGGATAGTGTGGATTATGAAAATTTTAGTTGGATAGTTGGGTAATTAGTTTGGTCTTGGTATAGAGACCAGCCTTGAACCACTTTCTAAATCTTTAGTGGGTAAGGCATGGACCAGATCTAAAAAACCACCTTATTCGGTCTAGACCCAGTTGCCTGGTCTAATTGGGAAGGTGCCTGGGTCTACAGGCCTAGCAGACAGAATGTGTATGCAGCTGCTTCGGGTGTGCAACACATGCACACGCATATTGAGTCAGCAACTTTAGAAGCATGAAAGTAATACGATTCTGTGGCAGATCTTAACCTTTAATCTACTTTTGGACTGTGAGTTGTTTAAAAATATTAAGCAAAAGATTTCAAGAAATATTATCCAGTGAAAACTGTACACAAGTGGAGTACATTTTCATTTTCATGGGCAAAAAGAAACATTATCTTGTGCTATAAGGACAATACAGGCAATCAACAACAGTAAACCAGCAACCTTAATCCATGAGGAAAACCACCCAATCCCACACACAGGAAGAAGAAAATATTGATCCAGAAGAGTTTTCCACTTGCACAAGATTTTTAAGGCAAACGTGGAATAAAAATGAAGTTGAGGAGGATTTAAACACCAATGCAGATTATGCAGAACTAAATTTTGGCAAAAATTTGACACGCCAAGAATGGATTCCCAATTAATAACAGGCCAAGAAGATATACAGAAAGCAATTGGAACAAACTGATAAGCTAAGGGACTCAATCACCAGGCCCTGATACACAAAACGAGAGCAAGACAATAATGCGATGAATTTTCAGCACCGAGACTCCAAGCTTCTAGAATACAAACTTAGACATTGGCTCATATTTTTCACCTTAGGGATCTTCATGATTAAACAAGCTAATAGAGGCTTTCATTTTGGAGGATAGTGCCGGTGAACACGAACTCTATAGTTATATATATGCAAATCATGCAGATGCACAAGGGAATTCCCATTGATATCATTTGATTGCAGGGAAAAGGAAAGGGAAGTGATTGAAACTCGATTTTCCTTTACTTTTTCATGTGTTTGGATAGCTGGAAAATTTTAACCCCACAAAGAGAGCAACTTCCCCAAAAATTTCTCTGCAGGAGTAATGGGGAAATATTTACAGGTCTCTTACAAACAAGTAAAAAGAGTAAACCTTTGGCTGCATATTTATTTACTATTGTGTTCTTAAATCACAAGAATAATTGAAATTTACATTCAGTAACATGAAAAGGATGTAAAACATAGAAATATATTTAATTTACTTACTTTAGTTGGGCTAAAAAACCAAACATTAGTCCAACTTTCTCACTTTTTTCCTTACAACCAAACATGACAAAGAAAATGATTTTCTTGACAACCAAACATGTAAAAGAAAATCATTTCTTTTCCTTATCTGTTTCTTTATCCTTTTTCTTGTAAAATACTTCCTAGCAACCAAAGAAAGCCATATGAAGGGAAAGAAATATGGATCAAATCTAATAAGCAAAAGAAGGGTTTACACAAGTCAAAAACCAGAATACTCAAGGATTCATAGTCTGGAAGTAGGAAAAACATAGAAGGAAGGAGTGCAACACGAAAAAGGAAAGTCATTAGTCCTCCATTTTCGAACTACAAAGTTTATGGATAAAAAAATACCCAGCAAACTCAAACCCCTCGAAGGCTTGTAAATATTAGATGTAGGACGGGTATTAAGAGAATAAAGATGATACACCTTGGAGATTTCCCAAGGCTAAGGGTATTGATGTCAGATCTTCCCAGATGGTACAAGAGAAGAATTTCCAAGCTAAAACTCATGGGACAAATACAAGATACAACTTGAGCAGAAATCAGTTTCCCTGGACTTGCTACAAGACACTGGGGGTGTTATAGCCTTTTAAAAACTGTAATATTCAAGAGTTTGGAGAGCCTAGATTCAAAAACCGCTCCTAGAACTTTTACCTTGGATTCAATGATTTACTAGCAACTTTACAGGTGTTCAAATTTTTAAGCATTTACAAAGTCTCAACAATTAAATCTTTAGAACCCTTTGTGCATGTGAAGAACTACCATGTGCGCTTAGTACATAAACTTGATCAAGCAATCGTAGTCATGGCATTAAGCAAGAAATCTGCAGTTAGGATCAACAAAATGTTGTGGATGCTTGTTTCCATTTTTTTCTTAAGGTTTTACATCATCATACAATATAGATCCCATGCATAGGAATTGCAGATTTTGAAAAAATGGGCCATCAAATACTCCATGATTTCTACCTTAGAGAAAGCTATCATCATCCTCCAAATTTCTGTTCTCTGCCGCCTATATTAGGTGTTTGGAAATTCTTTGACAGAGTTTACCTCACCTGCCTGACATCCAACGTCATTACTGACAATTTTATCTAATTTAACAATGTCATAGACAGCATGTTGTTCTCAACTCTTTTACCTCTTTCTCACCGCACAAATTCTTTCCTACCATACAATATTTGGAATTAAGAATACAAATAAGAGTGATCTCAGAGAAAATGCCAAATCCAAAACAAGCCCAAGTAATTGGGATTTGGGATTATTAGTCCTTTCCCATTAAAAAAGGTCAGCAAAACGTAGTAGTTAAACAAAAAAATTAAATATGTAGTCCTATGACTCGCACCTGCAGTATTGGTTTTGTGATCAAGCTGCAGTCATTACGTGTGCAATCCATCATATAAATAAGGGGAAGCTTCAATACGGCATCTGCAACATACTCTGCCACATATCTAAGCCAATGATCAGAATCAGTGCATAATAACATTTCATCACTATGTATACTCATGCTACTAATAGAAGAATAAAGACTTAACACTTTTGAGGTGATCACTTATACATGCACATAATAAACATGATAGAAAGGCAAAATAAATAAATGGCATGCTTAATTCAAAAAGAATATGAAATGGTGGAAGATTAAATATATCATGAAAACTGAGTAATAATTCTATAGATCCACGTCTAAAATTTTGGTGCACTCACACCAGTATGTTTTCAAGTTTCCTATTAAAAATTTCCACGGCAGTATAAGAATAGGATAATAAGAATGTTGAGCGAGCTGTCCCTCACGGACCCACATTCACACCGTCTACGCTATTGTTCATGTGGTTTTAGACCCAATATCCAAAACCAGGGGCAGGGGAAAAATCTAGTTTTAACCATTCTTTTCTAGAATACAAAAGAGCATTATACTTCGATGTGGTTTTACAATTAGTTCCAAGAATTCACTCAACTAGGAAAAAGGAAAAGTGACTGTGCCACTAAATCAGAGCCTTCTCTCTTACATTTATCATTACCAATATCAATATATCCCTTGATCCACTAACTCAAATCAAATTCCTATGAAATATACATTTGAGAAGATACAATTGATCACTTATAATTTTTTGTCCTATGTAGCATTAATGGTGTGTTTCCATCTCCTAACTGCTAGAATTTGCGAGGATTACAATTGCATTTCCATCTTCCATGTGAAATCGCCCAAGAAAAACAAGAAGCGGGCACCAAAAGCTTCATGATAATACAAAAGTTCGTCAGATATTAAAGTTGTCCTTAATCAAATCAACAACACAAATGAAGTTCGCAACTGCAAGATTATAGGTACATGCATTCATACGTATGTACCTGCATACATGCATGTAATATACATGCACGCGCGCGCGCACACAAACACATATGAATTTATATGTATATACATATATGAACATTTATATATATATATATATATATATATATATATAGAGAGAGAGAGAGAGAGGTATCTACGTAGAGAGAGAGAGTTATGATCTAACAGAATGCATCAGTTTGAAATAATGATTGGCAGAGTAACTCTTTTGATGTACATCACATTGGCTCCCCTGAACTCGAATATCAAATAGGAGTTCTAGGCAGTGGTCATAGGCCTGCATGCACCTCCTGCTTCCTAGTTCTTCTAATTCATGGCCGGTCTTCATTTAAGTGAAAAGACATTCATGATGCAAACCATGATAAACTTCAGGCTGTAGGACATGGGTCCTACAATGAGCACGAAGACTTATTGTTGAAAGGAATACCCCATTGCACATACTATACTTACACTGTTGATTTCCACCAATTTTAAAATTTTAGCGTACTATTGGTAATTTTATAGGCTTGACGTAATATACGTTTCAAGTATTTGGTGAGGATTCTCGTGTTTTCGATTTGTTTAAAGATATTATTCATCTAGAATAAGTGTTTGAATTGGTTAATCTATTGAAAGCCCTACCTTTTCCTATAAAAGAAGTCTTTTAGTTCCATATAAAAGTTTGTTGGTACTGATATCAGTATAGAAAATGACAATTAGCGACAGCCGACATGTTTATTTGAATTCATTCATCTGAAAAACTTAATTTTCTTCTCCTTTTCTTCTCTTTATGTGTTCTCCATATCAGATTTCCTACAACTAAAACACACGTTGTCTTCCCTTCCATACAGAGATAAAAAATATCCTCCATATAGCACAGTCAACCCCAATTGCAAATTCAACATCTAGCTTCAGAACAACCTATGAAAACAATATTTTACTCTTATGAAGTCCTATTAGAGCTAAGGAACGTCAATCAGATCCAAAATTTCACCATCAACTATTATTTTTAAAATCTATATTCAACCCAACCTTTTATATAAACTTCCATCCATTAACCAGAGTTCTTGCGGACTGAAACTTATATTAAAAAAGCTGTCCAACATCAGTTTTGAAATGCCCAAGGGCCAAGGTTGTACTACATCACTTCAATCCAAAACTTTCTCCCATTCACAATTTTGCCCATTTTAGTCTAAGATAATTACAAAACCTATGATGGTATCCAACAACTTCAGAAAGAATGGCATCGATCATTATTTTCCATAGATACCTCTGCAGATTAACTCCGAACTAATAGTTCAGCAGCAGATACCATCAGAACAATTTCAGCAATTTTCAACTACAATCCAATTCAAAAATAAAAATGGGCTGCTACGGAACTGTCAAGTTTTTTTGACGAAAATTTTTTGCTATACATAACCAAAAACAAAAATAGGAAGAATAATTGAATTCAAAATGGAAAAAAAATTCTAAACAAATTTTCTATAGTCAATCTGCAAAAATTATATCACAGACATAATGCAATGAACATCTTACCACCTGTCAGCATCAATTTCTCCTTCTTTGAACTATTTATCTTCATATTGGCATAACCCTTAACTGCTCGGTACACTTCACGAACAACAAGTTCCATCCTCTGGCAAAATCCACACCAACTATTGCTAAAAAGAACCAATACGTTTCTATCCCAAGAATGGCCGGAATTCCTGGGATCAGATTTATTACCGAGAACCAGCTCAGCAAAAGTATGGGTTGTAACTAGAGGAATAGAATCTGTCTCATGAAAATCCAGATTAACAAATGGTGGTCTTTGAGCATTTCTCGAGCTAGGAACTATAGCAGCTGATTGTAGATACGGAGGAAGCTTTCCAGCAAGAAAATCGTTAACAAACACAGATAGGGAAGAATAGCTGAAAACTGACTGCTCAGTTAAGACATAGTGTTTCTGAGAAATCGGGTCAATTATGACAACTGATGGAATCTTTGATCCTCCAGTTAGAGTTTCAAGTAATCTGTATTGACCATCTAAAAAGAAAAAAGAACTGATAAAATCTTTCTGTTGCTCGTTTTCATCTATTCCTGAGTGTCTTGTCTCCCCGACATTCCAACCTTGAGTACTACCAGTTGCTATAACTGTACTATGATGACCACGCTCAGGTTCTACAGATGATAGGCTACTTCTATCTAAAGAATCTTCTTTGCCTTCCAGCATAATATATTCGACATCAGAAGGATCAGGTAGCTCCTCGTGCCATCTACTGGAACTAACACCTGGCATTTGCTTCTTATCTATAGCAGCACTTTCACGACCATCTTGCACAGGTATTTCTCCTAAAACTTGATTAGACTGATCCTCACTATGTGATGGCAAAGATTCTACAACTTCAATGTCAAAATCTTTGGATAAAAGTTGAAATCCTGCATCCTTTGCAAGTGAACTTAATTTTAGCTCCTTTCGCTTGAGTGCATAAGTTAAGATATCATGCACAGACCTACCTTGCAAATTGGGAACCAAATTTTCCAGAGTAACTTGTTGGCCCTCATTCATTATCATTATGGACATCTTATCCTTGAGAATAAATTTTTGTGATGCTGGAAAAGGCTGGAGTCTAGGATGTTTGAGGGTACTCCATGATGCTCTGTTAGTTTCAATTGTCTTATCAGGCCTGATAGTGGCTTGTCCATGGATCTGATTTGACATCTCAGTGTGTTTTGCAAACTCTCTAAAAGCATTGAGAGCTTCCTGACTCTCTCTTCTTATTTGCATCGAGTTAGATGACCTATCAACGAAAAGAAGCATTGTAGGCCTTTTTGCCGGTAAAGCGGCCTCAACTCGGTGTGGATCATCTTCCAGCTGCATAATGCAGAAAGAATATCTATAAGCAATAATTTGCAGAAAAAGATTCACTTTGCAAGAAAGTTGTTCTCTTTTCCTTTGAAGGGGAACAGTGGAAATGGGAAAGAAATCATCAGTTATGATTTAGAGGGTAATGGAGGGTAATAATTGCATTACATAAACGAAAGGTGAATCTTTATTATTCCCTACCTTCAAATGGAGCCATTCAACAAGTGCATATATTTTTCCAAGAGAAGATATCCATAACGTTACGGTAATCAATCTTAACTGGACTTCTCTGATATGATACTGAAGTAAGGTGTGCAAGGGGCATTAGATGGAAATTTTATATTTTCATAGGATAGTGAGTAGGAAAAGTAATTGGCCAAAAAAAAAATATAATGTGAATTTCTCTAGTTTCCAATGACAACCTATTAAATACACAGTGCAAGCTATATTCACACACCATTATAACAATTTTATAATTCTAATGTTTAAAAGACATCAAGAAAATGGATGTTGAGAGATCTAAGATGGTAAGATATACAATAAAAACATGATAGACAACTTGCCTCTAAAACAGGTGAGGACTGGGCTTGTAGGACAGTTCTCAGATCATCAACTTCTTTGAGCACCTGTGAACAACTGGGACATCCGGCAAAATAAACAGTCATCAACCATGAACCTGCCTCGTCAATATTTAGCAATGGAAGAAGCGATCTTTCACGAACCACGGCAAATCGAAGCCTTTCAGGAGGTAAGAAGAAGTCTCTAGCAAATGTAATTAACTTCTGCAAGAACCCTTCAAATTGCTGGAACTCATATAAAGTACAGGATTCTCCAGTACTAAATGTCAAATTTTCTGCCTCCTTCACAAGACTATCATTTACAGGGGTAAAAGAGTCGGCCAAGTTATTCCACTAAATCCATTGTCATTACCACAACTGAGCTTGTCATCTTCCATACCCTATTCACATGAAAAAAAGAATAGTATTTACCAACCAAATATATTTTCCGAGCAAATCTAGTGAGTGTCATAAAGTTGAGAATTAAGAAACTACCATCCACCTTCCTGTTATCTTTCTCTTCTGCCGCGAGAGTTCCATTGTTCTCTCCGTTGAAGTTTGCTCCAAGATAACCTTTTCCTGGATGATTTTTTTTTCCCCTTTGTCAGCATCATGTGAGCAGAAAAGAACAGGCAACATATGTTGGTTCTTATGTTGATTTCTTTTTATAAGAAATTCTTTACCTCATTTCAGCGAAAGAGATGCAAGTAGATTCAGATGTTTCTTTCATTCTACAAAAAGTATTACACGGAGACTGACCACACAACTCTTTCTAGAAGGAACTTTTGCAAATTCATCAAATAAGTGACGCAATATAAAGGAAGAAACCTTCAGTATGCTATATATAATAGATTGTTAAAAGTCCTTTCATTGCATTGAGGAAAGTAAAGAAAGTGCAGGACAAAAGAGAAAAAGTAATACAGACATAACATACCCAAATCACTTTCAGTCGTAGACTTGTTCATGGCCAGCAATTTTGGAGTCCATCCACAAAATTCCAAAAGAAGTACAGCCTTGTCAGTTGAATGAAGGAAATATTTCAATTCTTCTTGGGTAGTTAAAGACTTAAGAGGTAGTTCATCAGGTGAAAGCGACATAACATAATGCACGGAGGATAATATGTTTTGCACCCGAAGTCTTCCCAAATATTTATAAGCGACTGAATTATGGTAGTAGAAAACAGTTATTCCGTCAGTAGCACCAAGTGCATCTGCCAACATCCTCTCTACGTTTCTGTACAAGACCATAAGCTTCAAGGTGCCAAACCTCACTTCATCACTTGTAACCACATGAGCCAATTCCTTCATAAGGGACTGTGTCTCACCAGACCCTAGGCAAAGATTAAAGTCAAATGCCAAAGATAAAACATGAGAAAAAATCAGCATATGTATTCTGGGAAAAAGTTGTCTGGAAAATATAAGGAAATAAAACGTTATCAGAGCTAAACTTTTCTTTTTCGTTTTTGAAAAGTTTCTTCAGCAGAGACTATTCAAATATCACATTTTCAATCTCCACTCTTTTGGTAATTACATATTTATACGAATTCCCACAACCACGCCAATTCTAAATAAATAGAAATATGTAAAGTGCCTCGCCTTGGAGACTTAGCTAAATGGCTAACTGTAGAAGTGCTTTGGACCACTGCAAAATACATAAAACTATTGAACTCAATATAAGCTAATATAAGCTACACTCCATCAAGAAAAATCACCATTTTCCCCTATAGCAAGCAAATTAAGCCAGGGTTCACTTTGGTAGCGTATGGGAAAATGCACGTAACATCTTAGTTCATTAGGTTATTAGAAAACAAAAAAAGTCAAAGCGGGCATTTTTCCATCATCATTTCAAACTCTAGTGCGCATTACAACCGCTAATTTAGGTTTCAAACCCATTCACACATGTCCGCAGAAATGTACACAGAGGTGATTATTATCAATTACATGGTACGGTGACCAGGAGAAGGAGGCGAGGATGGAGGCGAATCTGAGAGGAGTAGTTTAATTTTGTGAGGATCTGCCATTGCACCTCCGCTCTTCCACCACCGCCGCCGTCGCAATCTACGGTGTGACTGGAGAAAAGAGCAAGCGCCGCCAACAGCAGCAGCACTCTGCCACTGCGATTAAGATAACTCATACATACGCACATATGTATGTATCTATATGATAGAATCCAGATATTCAGATTACAGTTTGATATTGCACAGCAGGAGAGTAATTAGGGCTTGAAAAAGGTAGAATGGGGATAACAATGTCAATATCTCTTTAAACACTGGACTCGGCGATAATATTGAAATTTGAAACATTTTCCTTACAGAATGTTTCTTGATAGAATCGGGAAATCATGTTCCTTCTAACCCAAATAAATCAAATAGTAAGTAATTATATTTATCTTATGATTAGTGTATAATTCAAAAAATTGTGTTGGAATCGGGCAAAAATTTGCCACTACAAACAAGTGTTGATTTGTCTAAATCTTTTACCGAAATAATATTATGAATTTGTTTGCTTCTTCACATTTCTATATTAATTTGTAAAATATTTTATATTTTAAATGATATTTTTAAGATAAAACTTCTAGAAAAAGATTTAAAATAACTCTATAAATTTTCAAGGGTATGTATGACTAAAGATATTTTAGTTAGGTTTGCTGTAATCGCAAGTAATGCACAGTGTAAAAATAATTTTTTTATAAAATTATATATTTATTGAATAAATACATTAAAAATAATTTTAACGATTGCATTTATTTAAGTGAATATATAAATAAATAAATATTAATTTCAGACTTATACTTTTGAGCATTTCAGTTGATGTAGGGAATGAAATAATCAATTGTTATATTTCTGACTTATCAAACTTGCAGGATTCATGTGTGTCTCCCTTTTATCAGATCCACGATATAAAAAATAATATTGATTAAAAGAATTTGTTAGTATCCTTAAAATCATTTTCTAAACAAGATTCAGAGTAATTTTGCCCCTAACTCAATTTATAGATTAAGAACAAACTATTAAGAATAATAAAGATGAATTCTTTAAGTTTTTGAAATTTTGATATGAACAAGATTTTCAAAAATCCCTTTTCTTTTCTATTCCTTTCTTTCTTTCTTTTTTTTTTTTTGGAGAAAAATAGAAAACAAGACAAAATAATTTTTTCAAAAAACTCTATGGAATTTTCGGTATTTTCCCTATATATAGGAGTTGAAAATTTCATTGTCCAACATTTGGAGAGTTTTATTAATCTTGAATGACCTTAAAGTGTGATTTTGGAAGGATTTTAATCCTCCAACAAATTTTATCTTTTTTCTCCAACGTATAGATTTATTTGAAATTGTATTACTCATAAAAAATTGTCTATATATAAAATAAAAATCCAAATGGCCGATTTTTATTACATAATAAAAATCGGCCACTATTTATTTATTTATATATAAATATAGTAATTAAATAAATCATATTTATTTTAATTATCCTCTTCATATTTTGGTGGCTTCTTAAGTGAGTCACTTTAATTTTTGGCTTTAAACTTAAAAGTCCATAAATCAATCAAATTGATTTAATCATATATTAATCAATCCAATTGATTAATTTTAATTTACTCCAATTGGGTTTATTAATCAAAATAGGTCCAATTAAATAATTCAATTATTCAATTGAATAATTTAATTAAATCATTAAATTAAATAAAACTCTTAATTAATTAATTAATCAATATTAATTAATTTTAACTATTGATAATTTTTAAAATAGAAATGTTACTTTCCATAAAGATGTGTGACATCTTAGATTCACAACTAATCTAATAGTAGGTTTACAACAATTGTAACTTATGAATAATAATTATTATAATTAATTAATTTAATTAATTAATCTGCTTGTAATTAACCTCTTAAGTTCAAGATCATCACTATCCATGAAAACACCTAACAAGTAATCATGACAATCTAGTTTTAGGTGAAATAGCGAGTAAACATATTTCAGTTGTGAGTCTTATACACATACAGTCCTTCCAACAACTAATTTCTTAATTGAATATAGGGTATGAATTATATGTCGAAATTCTAAATAATTCAATAACTGTGATTCCATTTCAAGTTCCATTGATTCCTGATGAATTAAAATCCATCCTTCCTTGGCCAAGGTTTTTGAATCACGAATTACGAAAATACAGGAGATTCCTTCGTTTAAAAAGACAAGTGTCGAATTCTATATTGGCCACTGACAAACCTCCATGCACACTAGTACAATACCCAACATATCCCTTTTGTGATTGTCAAGCAATCAAAAGATATATCAAAGTGTTGTAGGATGCACACAAGGCTACCATTGTGTTTCAAGTTTGGGACCTAGTCGTGTACTATTGCAACACATAAATTCTTATTTTTAATAGGCAAAGCCTCCAACTAAAAATTTTCTGCGGGCCATGTTTTGTGTATTTATTCTCTAACAAACACCCACATATATGCACTTGCGTCTCTACGCTAAGGTTGATGGAATGCGACATCCTCGTTTTACGAGCATACATCATATGCGCAAGTTTTATTGAGTTATTTAATGTTCCGTCTCAAAAAACCCTCGATTCGGAACTTATTTAAGATCAAATCCTTAGAAACATGTTCTATGATCGCCATCATATGAGCGATCATGCCCCATAACTAAATTTGGTTTAAGAACTTTATCTAATGTGCAGAAAGAAAATGTAAGACATAAGATAAAGAAAATGTCTTTTTTTTATTAAAATAATTCTCAATAAGATTATCTTTACAAAAGAAATACACCCAATCTAATTAGGCGTTAGACATCCTATTATAACAATCTCTCACTTACCCTAGCCTCAATTGCCCATGTATTTAAGGTCCATCTTCTCGAGATGCCCATCGAATACCTTTTGTGCTAAGGGTCTGCTATATTTTCTATTGAGGCAACTCGATCCACAATGACGTCGACTCTACCAATAATTTCTTTGATCAAGTGATATCATCTTATTATGTGTTTGGATCTTTGATGAGATCTTAGTTCTTTTGCTTGCGTAATGGCTCCATTATTACCACAGTAGATATAACTTGATCAACAATGGATGGAACTACACTTAACATTTGAATGAAATTTCTTATCTAAATAGCTTCTTTTGCTGCATCTGATGTAACAATATATTCAGTTTCATTAGTAGAGTCTGCAGTTGTCTCTTGCTTGAAACTTTTTTAATTGACCGCACCACCATTCAGAGTGAATATATACCTAAACATGGACTTTGAGTCATCTATATCAAACTGAAAACTAGAGTTTGTACATCCCTCTAGTTTTAGTTCTCCATTGTCGTAAATCAAATAGATATTCTTAGTCCTTCTCAAGTACTTGAAGATCATTTTAACGACTTTCCAATGTTCTTTCCCTAGATTGAACTGATATCTGCTCATGACACTCAAAGTATGTATGATATTAGGCCTTGTATACAACACTGCATATATTATGCTTCCTATTATGGAAGCATTAATAGGAAGCATAAGGTATGCGAGTTGTCTTTTCTCTCTTTCAAGTGTTTTGGGAGACATAGCCTTAGAGAGTGAAACCCCATGACTCATAGATAGGAATCCTCGTATGGATTCCTCTATGTTAAACCTTTTTAGCACTTTATCTATGTACATGGAATGAGATAGTCCGACCATCCTTCTGGATCTATCTCTATAGATCTTTATTCTTAGGATAAAAGATGCATCTCCCAAGTCCTTCATGGAAAACTGATTAGACAGTCAAGTTCTCATTGACTGCAACATCCCTACATCATTCCTAATGAGTAGGATGTCATCAATGTAGAGCATAACAAATATAATTGCACTCCCACTGACCTTCTTGTAGATACATGGTTTATCTGGGTTCTTATGAAAATCAAACGTTTTGATTGTTTCATCAAATCATATGTTCTAACTTCTCGAAGCTTGTTTGAGTCCATAAATGGATCTTTGGAACTTGCAAACCTTTTGATCTCTCCCACTGGATATGAAACCTTCTAACTGCTTTATATAGATATCTTCTTTAATGTTTCAATAAGGAAAGTGGTCTTCACATCTATTTGTCATATCTCATAGTCATAATATACCGATATGACTAGCAAAATCAAGATGGATTTAAGCATCACTACTGGTGAAAACTTTTCTCATTATTAATTCCTTCTTTCTAAGTATGACTTTTTGCAACCAGACGTAATTTATAGGTTGCTACCTCTCCATCTACTCCAAGCTTCCGCTTGTAGACCCATTTGCAGCAATGAGAATAATTCCTTGGTGGGTTCACCAAGTTCCATACCTTGTTGGAGTACATGGAGTCCATCTCGGATTGCATGGCTTTCTTGCCACTTCTCCGAGTCGATGTCAAATATCACCTCTCCATAGTTCTTGGATCATTATCCAAGGGGAGTCCCTCTTCTTTGTTCTCTAAAAAAAAATACCTCTTATATACCCTTGAGACCCTTTTGGATTTTCGAAAGGTTGTGCCTCAGAGGGCCCAGCATCAGCTGGTATGTCATCTACTACAACATTTGGGATGTTTTGTGGTTCTTGAATTTTTTAAGTTCCATGACTTTGCCATTTCTATCTAATATAAATTCTTCTTCAAGAAAGTGGCATTCCTCAAAATAAACACCTTTTGTTTCGAGGTGTCGTATAAATAGTATCCAAAGACTCTTTGGATATCCACGAACTTACATAAGCTTGTAAAGCATATCTAATTGATCTTCCACTTGCTGCTTCACATAAACAGTACACCCCATACTTTAAGGTATTTATAGGAAGATGTCTTACCACACCATATTCATATGGTGTTTTGGGCATGACTTTAGATAGCACCCTATTAAATAGGTATGTTACCGTTTTTCAAAAGGATAACCCCAGAATGAAAAAGACAATGTAAGTGGAGCTCATCATGGATCAAACATCATAATCCAACAAGGTTCGATTTCTTCACTCCAAAACGCTACTCCTAGGGCAAGAATCATAGAATCACAATTCTACTAGCATAGGTGTGATTTCTAGTGAGCATCCAAGGTATGAATACACTTAAAGGGGAAACATTTGTGCCCTTGGCGAATCAAGTTCATAGAAAGAGGTTTCTTTGGTTAGATCATGGTGAGATAACAATTTGAATTGTTTCATAACATCTTCATCAATCAGACACTTGGAGGTATAAGTCTTTTTGCCTCTTTTGTAAGAATTAAATTGTTGCATAACTAATCCTATCACTATGGTAATGAGATACTTTTATTTATGATAATTGTTATTATTGTAAAAATTTTAATTTCCACTGCGCCAAGTATCTCGACTACAAGCAAATCGAACACTCTTAATCGATCAAGTATAAGGTATGGATTATTAGTCGAAACTCTATTTAACTTAATAACTAAGATTTTATTTCAAGTCTCATTGACTATTTGATGAATTATTAGAAAACCCTTGTCTAATATTCATTGTGCCTTGCCAAAGTCTTTGGAGTCAAGGACTATGAAAACTCATGAGATTCACCTATAGGTAATGGATCCTTTATTGGCCACTCACTAACCTCCATACATGAAGATGTTACACTCAACGTATTCCCCCATCTTTATCATCTTTGACGGTGTAACAATTATTAGATAATTCCACTTTGTGACCTTTGTCACAAAGTTTACAAGTACGAAACAAGTTATATTTTTTACCTTTAAAATAAGAAACACTAGATATTGACATGTTATCTATACACAAACTCAGTCAATAGTTTTCTGTCTCTAGTTATGTACCTTAAGCAATCATTGTTGATATACCATAGTGGAAAACCAGAGATTGTCCTTCTAACCCTCATTTAGACAAATAAGATTTAGGTACTCATTTCATCTTGTGTCCTTCAAGGTTAGTTTCCTAGAAACCCATATTTATTTGACCTTCAATTTGGGAGGGTCAACTTTCACAGTTTTTCTATGCATAGATAAATTTGAACCATATATGCGTGCATTCCTCTGTTGCTTTTTGTAGCTAATAGATGGATGGTGTTGATAGATAGATGTCCGATACATAATTATAGGTATGTGATTTTTCATGTGTGTGCACGTTTCATGCATTTTGTAGAGTGCAGGTGCATGGTATTGATCATGTTCATCTACATGATGATCCTTGTACCCTCTATGATATTTACCTTTTACATTATTAAATTGATAGTAGATCCTCACATCTCTCTATTTCAAGTAGAGTGGCTCAACATGGGATGTTCTGCATTGTTCTTGCCTAATACCTTATTTATCTTGAGTTCTTTGTCCTTTAGTTGGCTATACCTTTAGGACACTGACCTTTGCATAATCAAGGTTTGGCGGGACCTTTCCCTTCACGTATCCCTACCCTATCTTCATAACATGACTAGTGTCAGGCCTTTTGACATCTCTCGATGGTCTAGGCTCTGTAGATCAATATAAATGATTAAACAAAAATACTCAAAGAAAAAAATTCAATGATATTTTAAAAAATAAATAGTAATATAACTAAATAAGTT
Organism: Paulownia fortunei; assembly: GCA_019321725.1. Classification (NCBI taxonomy): domain Eukaryota; kingdom Viridiplantae; phylum Streptophyta; class Magnoliopsida; order Lamiales; family Paulowniaceae; genus Paulownia; species Paulownia fortunei. The sequence goes on from CM033121.1 coordinate 13,461,679, forward strand.
CTTACATAAATTTATGATCACATTAATCATCATTTTGATTAATTTTGATGGATGGAGAAGTCTTCTTCTTAATTGATTTTATGAATTTTCTTTGCATTATACAATATAATCTAGGTGCATTATACATGATCAAATCATAATTTCACAAGCTAAAAAATGATAAATACTTTTTTCAGCTATTTGTAACAATATTCAATTTTTTAGTTAATGTAATATTCAATTGATCAAGAGAAAATACTAAACAATAAATATAAAGTGTCACATTTAATCAAAAACTCTCAAGTAAATTAAATTATTTTTTGGCCAAAATCAAATACAATATCTTGATATTATTCATAATTATTAATTAATCCAAAAAACATATAAATGCTAATCTTATCCATCTGTTTACTTACTCCTCTTGCTCACTTCATTTTCTCTCTCTCATTCCTTTCAATAAAGAAATATAACCAAAAACAAAAATTACAATAAAGAAGATATATAAAAAGTTACCTTTTTTTTTATTCCATTAACAACCACATAGATATTTTAAATCATAAAACATGAAATTAGGGCTATTTGAATCTACCTCCCCTGAGGTTTAAATCAACAAATGGTGTAAGTAATACCCGAGTAATGTAAAATTGATATGTATTAAATAAAGTTCTTCTAATTTTTTATTAGTAGCTTATATATTTTTACATTATATCCAATTTTAATTCTTGTTTCAATCTTTCATATCTAGATTTTTACAATTTCTAATGCGTAATTTTTAATGAGGCCTAACTTTTGCTACAAATGTTAGATACATATTAAATAAAATTCTTTTAAATATTTTCTAATTGTTTTTACAAAAATATGTATACTTATTTAATTCTATTTACTTTTAATTATCCTTTATTTTCTTATTTTGTTTCATTTAATTACATTAAATATCATTTATTATTAAAATTGATTTAAGATTATCTAACGATATACCTCCATATAAGTAAGAAATATAAAGACTATAATGAAACACAAGGGATTGAAATAATAATACAATTTTGAAATTAAAATTTATGAGGTGCAATATAAAATATGATTTACGAAAGTCATAATAAATCCTAATATAAAGTTAATTCTATTAACGTTTAAGTTTTTTGAAATTTTCACCTCATTGATTAGACCTAATTAAAATAAATAATGAAAAGAAAACACAACAAAAATAAAGCAAATATTTTTCTTATTCTATCTAATCCTTTTTCTTAAATCACAATATTTTAAAATTAAATTTAAAATCTCTTTTAAGGTTTGATTAAGAATCAAGTGAATATTACACCATAACACTTGAACTTAAGGTTATCCATCTCTTCTAAGGTTTGCAATTTTTACTAAAACATCTTTCTAGTCCTATTAAATCAAAAATTCTAAAATAAAATTGTATTTATAAAAAATATTATAACCTAACATGTATGAAAATAATCTCATCATTTTCTTTAAACGTCATTTTTTAGACAAAAAAAAAACATAATAAGCCATTTGAAACTCTCTTCGATTGGATACCAAATACCTTAATTCAGCATACAACAAAACCATATATAGTTTTAAAATAGAAATAGGAGATCTAACTTTTATTTTTGAGGCAATAATCAACAATAACAAATAATAATGATTAACTTGCATATTTAAGAATAACTTTGAAAAAACAAAAGTTTTTAAAGTGAGTACTTTAAAATAAAAAATAACTTAAATTAAATTCTATCTTCTTTAATAGTTAAAGAGAATGTACTAATATAGATATGAGAAAATAATGAATAGTAATAAAAAGAAAAACATAGTTTTCAAAATGCATAAATTATTAGAAATAAGTAAAAGACCAAAACTAAAGCTCAAGTCTATATACTAAAGGAAAGAGTATTCATTAACTTTTATATATTTGAAATATATATAATTTTAGATCAAAATTTAAATAATAAGATTTACTAAGATACAAAATATATATTATTATTTATCTATGAAAAAAATGCATTTGAAAGTAACTCCTTCCCATTTTTTTTCCTGAAAGTGTATGATGTACTATAGTATTAAAGATGATATTTGCAATTGAACTTAAGTCATTTCATTATGAAAGTTACATAATTGTAAATTTGTGAACTATATACAGTTAAAAAAATCATGATTATTCTTTATATGAAATTAATCTATGTTGATTATGTCGTTGAAGATACTACAAAATTTAAAATTTGACCTCATTCATTACTTTTCTTTTTTAAATTATTTATTGTAAATTACAAGTACCAATTAGTTTTTAGAAAGTTATGCCTTTTTTTCAAAAATATATAGATATGGTATTTTGATCTTGAAATAAATTTCTCTAAAATTTTTTGATCAAATAAGGGGATGTGGTTGGCAAAGATGCAAACCTCAAGGTGCAAATAACCCCTTATACTAACAATGCATGATTTAACATAGTAAACTTTAAAACTAAATTTGTTACATGAATTTCACCATGAATGTCATATTGGTACCTAAATTAACATATAGTTAAGAAATAGTTGACTTTTGCTATAAATGTCAAATTGTTACATATTAAATGATTTTTTTTTCTTCTTACAATATCATATATAAACTTTTATACTTAAAATTATTACAAAGTGACTTTCTCTTATTCTATTTACCATTTTTTTCTTTTTAAATTTTATTATTTAAAAATTAAATTTAAAATCTCTTCTAAGGTTTTATAACAATCATGTAAATATTATTATCATAGCACATGAACTTAGGTTATTTGATTCCACCTTTCATGAGATTTGCAATTTTAGTAAAACATCTCTCTAGCCCTACTATGTCAACAACTCCAAAAAAAAATTATATCTTAAAACAAAAAAACCTAACCTAACATATATGACAATAATTTATCATTTTAATTAAAATCCAAATTTAAAAAAATATAAAAAAGTGATAAGCCAAAATTCAAAATCTGAAACTCTCTTTGATTGAATACCAAATATTTTAATTTAATAAATAATAAAACCATTTATAGTTTTGAAAAGAAATAGGAGACCAAAATTTTAATTTTGAGGTAATAATCAACAATTTAAATTTTAAACTCTCATTGATGTATACCAAATATCTTTATTTATTAAATAATATAACTATATTTAGTTTTAAAAAAGAAATACGAAAAAATTCTAATTTTGAGGAAATCATGAAGAATTATAAATAATATTGATTAACCTTTATGTTTGAGAATAACTTTGCAAAAATAAAAGTTCTTTAAATGAATAGAAATATATATAATTTTAAAAATTCTAAGTGAGGGTCGCTTTTAAAAATGCAAAATCATAAAAAGAATGCTAGAGAAAAATCCAAATCATGAGGTTTAATAATATACATAATGTGTATTAATTTTTGTCTACGAAAAAAATGCATATGTAATAATAACTCCATTTGATTTTTTTTCTAATAGTGTATGATGTATTATACTATTAAACATGTCATTTGCAATTAAACTTGAGTTTTTTATTTTTTTTATAAAAATTACATAGTTGTAAATTTGTGAATCATGTATAATTATAAATTTTAATTGTTCTTTATATATAAAATTAATCTACACACTTTATGTCGTTGGATAGACTTTAAAATTTAAAATTTGATCTTATTCATTTATTTTTTTTATTAAAATTATTTACTATAAAAGATAACTACTAATTAGGTTTTCAAATGTTATGCCTTTTTTTCAAAAATAAATATATATGGTACTTTGATCTTTAAATAAATTTCTCTTCAATTTTTTTATCAAACAAGGGGATGTGGTTGCCAAGAATTCAAACCTCAAGGTGTAAATAATCCCTTAAACTTACTATGAAGGGTTTAAGATAGTAAAGTTTAAGGCTAATTCTGTTAAATGAATTTCATCGTGAATGGCATATTGCTTGAATTAACATATAGTTAAGAAATACTTGAGTTTTGTCATAAATGTCAAATTATTACATATTAAATGAAGTTCTTTTAGTTTTTCTTCTTACAATGACACCCGTACACTTTTATACTTTATCCAATTTTAATTATTGTTTCTATTTTTCATACTATATTTCATTTTGTAAATTAGATTATTATGTTACCTAAATTTCATCATAAATGTCAATTGATACCTTAGTTTTTATAATTTTTAAGCATGTATTTTTTAAGTAACACCCAAATTTTACCATAAATATCGAATTGATACATATTGAATAAAAATACTTTAGTTCTTCTTCTAAATTTCTTACAATGACATTCGCACTATTTTTATTCTACTTACTTTTAATTTTATTTAAATTTTTTATGTTATGTTTCATTTGGTTAAATCAAATTTTATCTATTGATAACATAGATTTAAGACTTTCTAACAATGTACTTCCATATAAAGAAGAAATAAAAAGTTTATGATAGAATACCAGTTTAGTTGTAGAATATAGACTATGGATGCATTCTTGGAAAGCTTCATATAAATGTTCATGAAATAAATCCTTTAGAAAGGAATACTGACCTTTTTTATTGTTCATGAAGATTCAACTACATCATTTGCCATTAAACACATTAAGGTTGTTGGGTTCAAAAATACCCGTATCTATGCGCATAAAAAATTTAAAATTTTAACAATGCTTAAACTATATCGCATACGAAATATCCTAAGCCCAGTATTCGTTGCGATTATCAGTAAGCATTCTAAATTACTCCTCAAGCAAGTAAAAAACATTTAGGAAATATACATCAAGCACTACAGAAGTAGGTGTGGAGCAATCCAAATTACTACTATCTCACAAACTCTTTGTAGCTCTTCCAAAAATGATTCGCCTAGGGCTCCAAATATTTTGCCTCTAAAGCTATCCATACCACGAGCAAATACATGAGCCATGAATTCTTGCTAGAAAGTTCAAGTTTCTTATTCTAATCCAGAATATGGGAGTATAATTATAATTCTTATATCAACTTTTGATAAAATAATTAAACTGATATAAAAAAGGTTATGGAACTTTTTTTATGGAACAAAAGAAATCTAGTGAGAAGAAGAGACGGATATTTGCTTCTTGTGTTGGCCCAAAATTTGAGTCTCAAGGACTAGTATTTTCGACAACTATAGCATGGTAACACGCTGTAGCGGCAAACTCCCTGTTCTTCAGGCATCGTAACACGATGCTTCACGAATTGCTATTCACTGCCCATTTTCATCCCTCGCGCCGTGGCATGACCATGGGAGGTGACATGGCATGAGGTCTTGTCCTTTCGGTGTTGGGGTGCCACTTTGGAGGGTGTCGTGGTGCCAAACAATCTTCAGCTACTATCTATTTTTTTACTATCTAGCACGGTGGCACCACTTCCTTATTGTCGCGACATGAGATCATTTTTTTCCAAACTTAACAATTTTCACCATTTTTCACTTCATTCTTATTTTTAGTCCCTACATAAAAATATATACAAAATAAGGCACAATTGTATCGATTATATGCCAAAAATATATACAATTGTGCTCATGGAGGTGTTGGAGATGTCATACTTTATGAGTATCAACTATCCCCAAACTTACCTTTTATTCGTCCTCGAGCAATACTCAAAATCAAATAATCACAGCTCATAGTTTGATCATGAATTACCAAGCTTGATCAACCAATTCAAGTGTCTCATCAATCTTTATTGCACATGGCTCCAGAGGTTAGTTAAAAATCTAGTTGAATGACACTACAAAACTTGTGTTTCATCAATCTTGTCTTGAATTCAAAATGCGTGTGTTTGAAGTTTCAAGTTCAAGTGTAATGCATGCATTTTTGGTATGAATTTCACTACCAATGACCCCCTTGGTCTAAGCAAGAAATCTCTTTGGTACTCCATAAGTTTGATTTTTATACATCTTCTCCACTAATGTAGACAACAGATAAACTTAGATCAATAGGACTTTAATAAGCTTGTAATGTAAAACCTGTGTTTTAGCTACAAAGAAAGAGTAAAGATGACACAAAAGAAGAGAGCAAAGTATTTATGCATTTCAACATCTTTAATTACTTCTTAATTCCTTCTTTTCCTCCATTTTGTCTTTTTGGAGTTCATGCTTTTCATCATGTTGTTTTTCCTTCTTACATACTTTTCTTCTTTTGTACACATTTTTTTCTTGCTTTCTTTTCTTTCTATCTTTTTTTCTTCTATTCTTCTTTTCTTTTTTTCATTCTTTCACAACCCCCAAACTTAATTTTTTTTGTCGAATTGGGTTGTAGTGCCTCCCTTACTTGCATCAAATGCTAGTACACCCTCATTTTTCCATTCATGTACCCTCATTAAAAGTGCACAACGTGTCACATACTGAGCTCTCTTAGGGACAAGTCATGGTTTTTCTGGTTGCATAAGGTGCATGTAATGAGCTTTGCATATGTCATTCCTTTTAATAAGGCACAATGGGATGACTAGTGATAGATATGTACTCATGCTAGGCATGAAAGGTTCAATCGAGTCAAAGATGACCTAAATCATTTTCAAGTTTTCTAGTTATCTAGAATTTTGTTTCAAATGGTAATTAATCAAGTTCTAGAACACTATAAAATGATCAATACAACTCATTGAAAGTAAAATCCATTACCGAGTAGTACATAATTCACAAGATTTCAACATAACGTGTTCAATAAAAAATCATTATTTATGACAAAGATCAAATACACACAAGAATTGCCATCTCACAAGACTAGCAATCTTTATTTTCTCTAGACTCTATAAAATATCAATTAGGTTCATCATAGGCAATCGGTCATCACGATATTCATTCAATCACAAAATATGAACTCATTAAGTTTGTCAATAAAGTATGCTAGCTCTTGGACTCTTATTACACAAGTTATGTATTTCACACACAAAGTTTCAATAAAAATAAAAAAAAAATTCACTTATTTTTCACAAAAAGTTCAAATACAGAACATAAAACTCCCACACCAACCTTAAAATTAATATTGTCCTCAATGTTTAAAAAATTAAAGCACATAAGAGGGGGAAAATAGAAAACTCCATTTTGGGAGATCCATATATCACTAAGGAGATGCCTATCTACACAAGAAAAAAAGACATGAAAACACATGGACTAGGCACAAAATACTAAGACATAAAGAAAAATAAAAACAACCAAAATAATAAATGTCCTAAAGGAAGGAGTAGTTTTAATTTATAGTCTTTAGCTTGACTTGGAACCTCTTATGGGGAGTAGGCAAGAACAATAGTAGATGTGGTACCATCTACACCACCCCCCAAATACGGCTTCAATCTTTGTCCATTCACTTTGAAAGCGCTTGTCTTCGGAGTGTAAACCTCAACAACTCCAAAAGGAAAGATTTTGGTGATGGTGAAAGGTTTGGACTATCGTGACTTCAACTTGCCCGAAAAGAGTTTTGATTTTGAATTATATAAGAGCATTAGATCCCCTTCGATAAATATCCTTCTTCATAATGTGTTTTTCATGCCATCATTTAGTACTTTCCTTGTGGAGTTTAATATTCTCATATGTTTGGCCCCAGAACTCCTCCGTCTCATTCAATTGCAATTACCTATTTTGCCCTATAGTTTGCATATCAAAGTTCATAAATTTAATATCCCAATATACACAATGCTCAAGTTTAATAGGGAGACGACATGCTTTACCAAAGATCAACCTATATGGTGACACCCAAATAGGTGTTTTATATGCCATCCTATAAGCCTATAAAGCATCTTCAAGTCTCAATACCCAATCCTTCCTAGTCAAGCTCACTGTTTTTTCCC
>CM033121.1:13469512-13523399 GCA_019321725.1 Paulownia fortunei
ATGTATTCAAAATCTCTAATGCAAAATATCAAGAGTATTTCATTATGAAAATAATTGATAACACCTCACACGTTCACATAGATTTATGAGTAAATCTCAATCATAACTGACAATGAAATCAACCAATGTTGTTACTCCATCACGAAGCCAAAATCAAAGATCCATTTTTCCCTTCTCCTAAAACCAAAAACCCAACTAATTAGCCAAATTGAATAACCTATTGCCTCGAATAGAATACTTACAAAGAACAGCCATTTCGCACAAAACCAACATTTTCTATGGAAAACCCAAAAAACAAACGACAGAGAGACAGAGGGACAGAGAGAGTAAAGGATAGCAAATCGAACAGACCAGACATGAGATGATCGGTATAAGCATTCTCCTCGTGGAGATAAGCCAAAACTTGAGGGTCCGAACGAGAATCGTCGCGAAGCCAGAAGTAATTGTCGACTCTGACGTCGCCAAACATCTCCATCTCGTGCTTCACTTTCTTCGCAATCGGAGGTTCCATGTTTGATGACAACAAAGAAGCTCCAACACTCAAACTTCTCCTCTGAGATGTCGAAGAAGAAAAAGACGAAGATTTGGAGAGCTTATAGTAGAGATGGAGTGTTTGGAGTGAAGTAGAAGTTGTAGAAGTTGTAGAAGTTGCTGTGGTGGTTGAGATAGAGAAAAAGAGTCGTGCCAAATGACCAAGTCCGCCCATGCCTAGGGCTCTGCCCAACGCCCTCCAATCTTTCTTCTCACCATTTTCGTTTTTAACCTTTTTTTTTTTTTTAAAGAATCTTGTTATTTGTTAATATTATTATTCCACTTTAATATTTCATTTCATATATACACACCAAATATATATAATTCATAATTAAAATAAATTATAAAATATTAAATTAAAAAGATCGAACTGTCCTTATACTTGTTAGGTTCTCTGTTAGTTAAAATTTATATTATACTCGTACAGTATATCTACATATAAATAATTAAAAAATATTCTTATTTTTCGTATATAGTATGCACTTATGAATAATATTTATATGGTAAAACATTTAGTACATATATTATAAATATCTCATATTATACTTTATAAATAATACTTCATCTTAATAAATATATAAATATTTATTTAAAACATAAAAATATAGTAAAATTACTTATATGTGTTTTGAATAACATACGATCAAAAAATAAAAATTTACTAATTTGTAAAAATACTAAATATTATTAAATATTTATCTCTATCACAATTATAAATTAAATAATATTGTGATACATATAAACTAAGTTTTGTACAATTAAAAGAATAAATACGACCACGATACATATAAATATAATATTAAAATAAGTCTATTTTTTTTTTTGAATAATTTTTTATATTTATATTTTATCTGAACGTCAACGAATCCGTATATTATTTGTTTTCGTATTTTTGGCCAACTTTTTTTGCCGTAATTTTTAGAAAAACTTATAATATACTCGTACTGACGGAAATTAAACAATATTTATATAAAGTAAGTTCAAGAAAACTTACTAAAATTTGGACCTATAATTTTGGTTGAATCACTGATGTTCTTCATATTTTTTGGGGGCTTACTTTTGTCCAAACTTAATAATAATGAAAGGGTTTTGTTCCACAAGCCAAAATAGGTTTCGCTTGGTATTCACCTAAAACTAGGTAGTCAAGATGCACTACTAGGTGCTTCCCTTGAGTTGTGAAGTTTTTGTAATTAAAAAGTTAGTTTCAAGTGGATTAATTAATCGAAATATTTATATCTTCATAAGTTACAAAAGTTACAAGCTCACTGCTAGCTTAATTATGAACCTAAGAGGTCACACATAAATTGAAATGATCCAATTCTACTCTAGTATTCTGATTCAAGGGATTGGGTTAAGTTAATTAATGGAGATTATTTTACTTGAGCTGGAATTAATACAAGGAGTTAAATAATATATTCAGTTAAATAATAATTATTTAATTGGACCTAATAAAGATTCGGGGGCTCTTGGAAGTGAATTAATTAATTGATAGGATCAATTAATTAAATAGGCTTAATTTAATTTAAGGAGTTAAATTAATTAATCAATTAAAATAATATAATTATTTAATTGGACTTAATTTGATTAGGTAGCTTTTAAGGAATTAATTAATTAACTAATTGGATCAATTAATTAAATTGGGCTTGATTAATTGATGGAGATCAATTAATTGATTTTAATAATTAATTAGAGTCCAAATCCATTGGGTTAGAGGCTCATTAGGAGTCTTAATTGGGACATAAAGAGACTCCTAATTAAAGATGTAAAGGATTTCTGTCTTGGAGAGAAATAAAGACACAAGAGAAAGATAAATAAGGAGGATGAGAACTAATGGGATTATGTCAAGACCACATAATGTATAAAAATACACCATGAGGGAAGCAAATTTTTAACTCTCTTGCATAAGCAAAAATCGGCCTTCTCCCCATCTCTCTCCTTATTCTCTTGTTTTGTTCTTTCACATACAAAATACTTTTACATAAAAATATTCCATTTCTTTTGATTAAGTTTAATTCTTAACATAACAAATTCTTAACACTTGTTGTTTTAAGAATTAATACACTCCTAAACTAGATTAGAAATAAGAGCTTGAATTCACTGCAAGGATTCAAGACTCGTGGGTTTGCTCAAAGTGTGATATTGTTAGAGGGGTTACGCTTGGAGCTCTTGGTGAATCTATTCTGGGAATCCTATGAAGGTGTTTGTGAGGAGCTTGAGGGATTTGAATTCCTTCTTAACCTACAACAACCGGAGTGCTTGAAAGGTATAAATTCGCAAAACTCAATAATTTTAATTAAATTAAACGATCAATTAGAAACGTAAACTGATAAACACATTGAATCTGGGATAAACTTTATTATACATATGATGTATGTTTATTTCAAACTATTGAAAATTTTAGTTTTCCACTGTGCATACTATCCCATGATTTTATGAAACCAATATTAAGAATATATAACAACCCAATTTCTCAAAATACGAAGACATAATATCTTGCTATATCCTATATTTCTTTGCCATACCAATCAAAATATCTCTGATCCCTCATGCAATATAGTAGCATACTTGATCTCATTATCATATCATCTATTCATAATTATGTCCTAAACATCTAGGTTTAGCATAATTATCAAACTTGTAAATACATACTAGGTATTAGTCATAGATAGTCTTTCTTTTCCATTAGGATCTCTCAACTTCAAAATAGTTGATTTCTTAGACATGTCCCACATTACCGAATCATCCATGGGTATTGAAAATATGCTAAAGTAGCAACACTACGTTAAATTTTGAGAAACATCTGAAAGTCATAAGGTATATTTTGGGTCTAAGATAATGAGAAAGCGGGGATCTTTTCACTCATACCCAATGGTTACTTAGGCACACATGATATGAAACACATGCCATGATGTTTTGATTCTTCCTTGGAAGTGTATGTCATTTACTCAAAGTAATGCAACATACAGATCTTAGTCCAAGTGTGCCTTGACACTTACCCTGAGTTTTCTTCTTGTTTATCCTTGATAAATCACTAATACCAAGAAAATTCACATCTGGACATAGGACAAGTTTAATAGATGGTGGGAATCCATTTCGATTAGTCAAGTTCACAACAATAACCTTATTTGATTATTCATTAAAGTGACATCTTCTTTATGATTTTATCACAATAAATTTATAAATGTCTCATCTCTGCATGCTAATCAATATCAAATGTGATTGCTCGTTTGAGAGAGCCAATCTCAACTTGTCCGGTGTACTTAGATATTGAATGTATACCATCACATATATGTACACATGCATAACATTCCAATATCTTAAACTTATTGGCTTAACCCTATGAACATTCTAAAGTTCAAAGAGGTCGTATTCTACACAATCCTAGATATTTAACAAGGCCCACAAATACATCTCTATGTTGAGGTTAAGTGGAACCAATAGCTACTATGAAATACGTAAACATATTTATTTCTTTGCAATGATATCTTATAAAATCATTGTATTTGTATTTGGTTTTACACTAATGGGATCTCTTCTATAAGCAATAGCTGATAGTATAACATAACATATTATTGCAACTCACAAATAATACAATAACCTCTTAACAAACATATTATCATAGTGCAGATATATGTACCATGAGTTTTACTTACATATTGCACAACGTTACACATATTTGCTTCTTGCAATTCCAAGAGCTAGCATCTTTTCTAAATAAGAAAACAAACTCAGATTTGGATTTACACTTATCTAGATCACCTCCAAAATCAACATATGTGTATTCTCTCAACAAGAGTTTCTCTTCATACCAGAGGAAATTATTTGCAGTTTTCATTCTCTTTATTGTTATCAAATGCCACTCATTAGGACTAAATTGATAATTTCTGACCTATGGCATAACAAACAAATGGAGCAAGTACAGGTCACAATGCACATCAAGCTCTAAATAGCAGTTATCCCAATATAGCGGTCTAGATATTTGTCTTTGGACACATTTCAAGGCTGACACTTTATAATATATGAGTATTTATGAGCTTATAACTCTCCATTATAAATCGTTCTAGAATTCGATAGACATGGCTCTTAGCACTAACCAAGATGTCTTTTGAACAATTTGGATGGATTTTAGCACAAAGTACAGAGTTTCAATCATCATATCTTGTAAATCATAAGTTAAAGGATATAACCATATCTCTATATCTTAGACATACTTCTTATCTTCCTTGTTAATATGATATTCATAAATAAAGAGATAGAATCACAAAACCTCTTAATGGACTTTTTCATAATAGAATAATTGTGATACCCGAGCCTCTTACTACTCACATGGCCAAATATGATTCATGCATTACGTGTTAATTTTATATGCTATTTGCATTTCTATTGACATTGCATAATTTATTTCATTTTATACGACATTCTTGAATATTAAACTTAATTCTGAAGCTCTTGTACGGTATTAGTTATTGAATTTCCTAATCTTAGTAGTTGATTTTATATTGAAATAAGAAGAAAATGAGGTGGATCAATATTAGATATAGATGGGATATATAGGTTATAATTTTGGAAGTGTTAAAAGTGTTACTAGTAAGCTTATACGGTTTAATTTGATTTGATCAAGTTACTTCAAAAGTATATATTTGTAAATTAGCATACTTGGGATATTGGACATGATATAATGTGATTTAAGTGTCATATTACAAGGCCCATATGTGCATATGATTTTAGAAATGCAAACTAGATAATTCTTTAAGAATCGGATGCGAATCGGTTTGGAGATCGAATGAACGGACATAGGAATTACCTATGGAAATGAATGGTGATTAAGATAGGTTGCAACCAAATAAAAATAGGTGAGACACACAAGATTAGGGCTGCAAGATAAGGGAGAAAATCAGATTTTGCCATTTACTTGCCACCTCATGCTTTCTTATTAAGCTTAAGCTAACATCTCAAGCTAACACCTCAAACCCTTCACCCTTAAGCAACGACCAGACCCTCATTTCAGCCATTTTCATCTTCCAAACACACACCTTAAGGTCTCCAAGTGATCTAAATTGATTCCAAGTTGAAATAAAAGCAAGAAAAGCAAAGGAGAAGTGATTACCATCAAGTTAACCTCAAAATCTGCATAGGTAACACTTATCTACGGTTTTGCCTTTAGTTTTCAGATTATTATGAATGGTTTTATTGTTTATTAAGCTTTCAATATCTCTTATAAAAGTGTTAGGAAGTTTTTAGTTACACTTTGGTGCACAAAGAAAGGGTTTTTGATGACAAACACTTAATAGGAAATACTTGTGGCAGAAACTATCATCTTACTGTTTTCTTGTGTTTTAGGCTTCAAAAGTGTATGGTATGTTGAATAAAACCTATAATTATTACCATTTACATGACTATATATGAGTTAAGAGTATTGGAATGAAGTTTTATCAGTTGGAAATTGAAATAGAGAATGATATTGGAAAAACACTCAAACTGCCAAAATAGCAAAATCTGTTTTGGTGTGCTGTGAAGGAAACTGAATTAAGGGAGCTAAATCCATTATTTTTGGTAATAATATGACCTAGTTGTCTCCTTATATATGTTATCTAAGTATGGTGAAAATATTGGAGTGATTGAATATACTTAATGGTGCCAAAACCATTAATGTCATGAAGTGTGCAAAACTGTCACGGTAGGAAACAATCTGTTTCAGTATGTCGTGAAGAGAGCTGAACTTGGAAAGCTATATCCGTGATTTTTAGCAATTATATGATATGGTTACATTTATATACATGTTATCTAAGTGTGGTAAAAATTTGGGAGTGATTGGATATGTTTAGGGATGTTAAAATTATCATGCAACTAAACTTGACAGCAAGAAAATATGAAAATGTGAATCTGCCACATTTGATCACTTAGCATGTTTCAACCTAGACATGTTGCTATTGAGTGTTAACAATTAGGTACATGCTATTAGAGTTATAATACTTCAATTACATGATGTTTTCATGTATTTAAGATGAGGAATTGAGGTATTTGAGGGGCTATATTGGGTTCTAGTTTGTGAAAGCTTGATTGTTAGCTTATAGCTTGGTGTTTAAGGTCTAGTATGAGATTTTGTGCTTTCAACTTGCCAAATTGGGAATGGTGCTTGATGTTGGGTAATATTACAGGCTATTTTACATCTAAGGTTGGAGAGAAATACTAAACAAATTTAGACTAAGCCACCAACCAAGTGAAAGGTAAGTAAAGATTCATGTGCAACTACAATGCATAGACATAGTAAATGTATGATTTATATGTAATACCATTGATCATATGTGCGTAGTAGAGGGCATGCATTACTGTCATTCATGTCTATTGAGCATACATACATGGGCATTGGCACGTGCATACATCATATACAAGCATTGTGATAAATCGTGCATTGCACGGCATGATTCTGAGAAAGGAAAATATTTTACTGACCACTACTAGTGCACCGAAGCATGCATGGATTTGCATGGTTTTATGTATGGATTTGCAGGTTCGCGTGCATGGATTTGCATGCGTATGAGTGTGCATGGATTTGCATGCTTTTATGATTATTGGCCATTGGATTATGGCGATGTGCAGAGCTCTTTTCCGATGTATGGGATAGTAGCGTTGGTCAGGGGCCCAAGAAAGAAATGATTTTGAGAGAAATATTTGATGCATAAAATTGCATTGTGGGCATAGCATTTTGAGATGCATGACTTGATATTGTGGATTATTCTTTGACATACATAATCTTTACTTGCTGAGCATTAGCTCATATAGTTTATGCATTGTAGGTGAGTCTGGTGATACTTGATACCATGGACTTACTGGGCAAGCTGTTGGGGTTCCTACAGGTTCTGAGGATCAGTGTACATGGATGACGACCTGTTGGGCTATTTTGTTGACTTGTTATATTTTGAGTCTGGTGTATTATGTTTTTAAAGATTGGTACTATATTTCTCTTTTAAAACTTTACTGTAAATAAGTATGTAAATATTGTGGTCGTTGTGGGTGTTGTGTTTTTATATAAATACTGATCCTTCTATTTTAAACAGGGTTGTGTATGTAAGAAGTGATTTAGCTTTTCTTAAAATGTTACAAAAAAAAAAAAATTATTCCATGCATGCACACAGGTTCTATCATGTCATATTATACAATATATATGGTTGTGTAGGAAATGGGGGTGTTACAGAGTGGTATCAGAGCCCAGTTTGTGGTTCTGTAGACTGTCCATGTACATGACCTTTGAAACTGGTGGAGCACAACCATGCCAGTAAGTTTTATTTATTGTATAATTCATTTTGTATTTCATGAATAATATTGGCCATGTGTTTAAGATTTGGTATAAAATAATGTTGAGGCAGACTCATCAGTAGTAACAGGTACAAATTTTATGGTTGGTATTCTATCTTTAGAGCTACATATTCTCTATTATCTACTACGTATGTAATAAGATTGGATAGGGTACTTGATATATATATATGAGGTCAATTATAATGTTTTAATTCCTTTTGGAGGTTCAAGATCAACTAAATAGATTTTAAGAGTTGTAGGTTAATTTTGTTATATTGGCTAGGATTATGATATAACCTAATGTGTTGATTGATTTATTGAGAATTATGCATGGTGGATTATTTCAGGATTATTAAGATTTTTAAATTCTAAGTGATGAAAATTTAGAAATTTTATGGAGGCCATAGCAGGAAAATATTTACTATTTGGAGAAAATAAAGAAGATTGTCAAATTATAATTTTATACCGTGTAAGAGAGTTGTAAGAAAGAGTTATTATCGATCTTTAGGTTGTGTTAGAATTTTTAGAAATGACCAAGTTTACTAAAAATTCATTTGTGTGATCTTAGATCTCTTGATACATGTTGAAAAGAAGTTTCTAGGCATGTTATTGACTAACCAATTGATTTTATCCTGGATATAGTTGTAAGAACAAATTCAATCTCTCTTTTAGTTTATCATATACACCTATTGGAATTCGATGAACCTTAAGTGATATTGTTATAATATTGGGCAAGGCATTAAGGTTTAGTAATTCTCCTAAACAAGCTCCACTTCATATTCACCTACAAGAAAGATAGAATCTTGAGGTTATGTATTTTTTTTTTATTGCAACTGAATTGAGTAATAATTTGTAATAAGTACAAATTTTCATATTAAGGTTTATTTGATAAATTAAGATGAGCTACTGTGATTTTGAGGAATGATTTTAAGTTTGAATTAATTATGAATTTCTTGTTGTGCCACTGGGTTGACTAATGCCCTAATTATTTTGATATACATGATGAATAATGGGTTTGATGATTCTATATGGGTATGTTTGGGGTGATATTCATTGATGATATTTTATTGTATAATGAGGAGAAATATGATTGACCTTTCAATATGATCTTGCAAACTTTAAGAAAGTAGAAATTATTTATTCGATTTAGTTTCAATATGAATTGAGACAACCAATCCTAACACCTAAGGTTGCTTAGGCCATATAATCTACTTATCCATAACTTTTATGGAATGAAAATATTGATCATGAAGGTGTTATAATTTACAAGTGGACCCTAGCTAACTGATAAATCTTTCTTGAAGAAAATCAAGAAGTTAACTTGAGTCTTCATGGATTCTTGACAACACCATTCTATTTAGGCATGTTAGGAATAGTCAATTATCTTATAACTTTCTTCATTACATAATCATCAAAATAATCTAAATTAATTGTTCATGTCTTGGATCTAATGAAGTTATATCAATTTGATTCTCTACTCTACAATCTCTAAAACACTTCGGTGTTTAGATTTATGAGACGTCAAATAGATATAATCAAAAGCACATGAATATTTTGTAAACGTAATGAAATATGAGACTCCATGCTCAGCCTTCATATTATTCAAATCACATAAATTTATAAGAATTAATAGTAAGGAAAGCTCTATATAGCCTTTTGTATTTCACTAAGGTTCAAATGTGAACTTGAGCACAAGTTGACAATCAACTGTAAATTATAAAACTCAATGAATTTTCTCTTACCAATTTATGTCTCTTGTCCATTTTGACCTAATCAAGCACACAAAGTGAATATATTGATGTTTATATTACTTAAGGACATCTACTGATTATAACAGAACAATCAATGTAATTAAACATATCTAGATCACAATATATCACTACAAACCATTCAAAATGTCTAGTACCAAAATAAGTTCTTCATTAGATACTAACCAAGTCACAACTCAAATTTAAGCAAAGCAAAAAATATAACCTTTGAAGAACAATTATAAAAATCAAGTTCCACAAACACTGGAGTTTTGTAGAAATATAGTTTGGCCATCTTGCATTCAAACATGTAAGTGACAATCATTTTCACATTTGATTTTACTTTAATTTCTACATATCCATCTTTTGCCAAAGTAAACTTGATAAAATTCCACAAATGCATCTCAATCTCTAATTATTGTAAATTTATAATCCACATAGGTTAATATTTAGTAACATAGTGCTTGATGTGTAAAAAAGCACTTATTGAAGCGTCATTAAGTGCTATATTTTCAACTTGATGCACTCACGATTGAAATAAATCAACAATATGGTTAATGTAGTACTTTTAACCCTATACCAATTATCATCATTCAGTGGTTAGGTTTGTTCTTCTTAGACTCATCTCCAGTCTCCTTTTTGCTCTTGCCTTTGATCTTATCTCATTTATATTAAGAGCCTGAAGCCCTCTTAAAAGTAGATTCATTTAGAATACACAAACCATTAGCCTAGCAGTGACAAGCCACTTTATTCCAAAGCTCAACATGGCAAACATCATCTAAGAAATCCTTCTTGCAGTGATTAGATCAAATTTGACTTTCATATGTTCCCAATTATTAGAAAGACACAAATTAATCTTAAACTTACTACTCATTAGAGAATATATTGCTTGCTGACTTAAACTCTAATAATGCTTGATATCACTGTTAAATATAACTTTTTTTTATGTACAGGGTGTTTCTTGCAATTGTCAACTATCTAATGTCTCAACTGTACCACATATTTATCTTAGTTACATCCATAGATAAATAACATGATTTTTCTCAATCGTATATGAGGTCATTGTTGGGTTCGCTATAACCCAGTTACGCAGTGGAAATTAAATTTTTTAAATAAAATATGCAATAATGTTTATTGAATTACCACCGATTTCACAGTGATTATAACGATCAATGTTATTAACAGTTTAATAAACATAATATACATTAATAGAGTGATGTAATTTGTTACCCTTTTCTGACTCTCTGATTTAATACAAGGATTGAAGCAATCAATTGTCGGATTATTGCAAATTCTTCACCATGGAGTTCTCACGTCCTCCCTCTAAAGAAGTCCACACCATGGACTAGAATAACCAAAAACAAAAACTTGCTAGTGTTCTTTGTTTTCTTTTTCAAGCCTAAAAAAGGAGTGAATACTAATCTTTAATCCAACCAGTGGAATCAAAGATTAAGTATTTATTATTATTGTTCCTAATCCAACTGGTGGAAAAAAAAATAATATACTTGGATATTGAAGAGAAAAAGAGAGGAGAAGAGAGAAGAAAGAAAATGTTATTCTTTTCTTACTATGGACGAATTTTGAGAGTGTGAAAGTTAGGGATTTTTTGTCTTCAATTTTCTATTTGTATGGTAGATACAAAAATTAGGTCAAACCTAATATTAGTCTTATATGTTGATTTGGTTGTTAGGAAAGTCTAACTTTCCTAACAAACCAAATCCCCTCTTCCCTCGACTCTTAGTGGCTAAAAAATTGGCCAAAATTGGCCTCTATTTTTCAGCCTCCTCTTTCCTCCACATTCATTGAACATATCCCATAAATTCAATCTTGATATCTTATATCAATTAAATAAGAAAAATTATTTTTCCTATTTATTTTATTTATTCTAATATTGCAAGTGGGCTTCTACTAATGAGCCCTTTTTAAGTTGGGCTTGGACTTCATCAAGCATATTAATTAATTCAATTAATTAATTAGCCAAGTTCAATAAATTGATCAAATTAATTAATTAATTCACTTCAATTTGGATTCCTAATTTTATTGGGTCCAACTAAATAATCCTATTACTTAATTAGATAATTAACTCAACTAATTTGAATTAATTTAATCATTAATTAATTAATCTAATTAATTAATTATATCTAACTCTTTGGATTAAATTTAGACTAAAGGTTATTCATTCTAAATTATATGTGACTCTTTAGGTTCACTACAAAGCTAGTAGCGGGCTTACAACTTTTGCAACTTATGAATAATAATTATTTTAATTAATTAATTCAATTAATTAATATACTTAAAATTAATTCTTTAAATCCAAAACCTCACTATCCATAAAAATACCTAGCAAGTAATCATGACAAACTAGTCTTAGGTGAAATAGCAAGTGATCATATTTCAATTACAAATACTATGCACGTAAGATCCTTCCGTCATCTAACCTTCCGATTAGGTCTAGGGTATGGGTAAAAGTTGAAACCCTAATCAACTCAATAACTATGATTCTATTTAAGTTCCAGTGACTCTTGATGAATCATAAGAAACTTTTTTCTAACATTCATCATACCTTGGCCAAGGATTTTAGAGTCATGAATTATGAAAACATAAGAGATTCACTTATTTTACCAAAAAAGTGACAGATCCTTTATTAACCATTTATTAACCTCCATACATGTAGATGCAATACCCAATATAATCCTTTTGAGATTATTTGGCAATCCAATAATATATCAAAGTAAGACATGACACGTATAAGATTATTATGGTGCCTCAAATCAAAGGACTAGTCGCGCACTATCATAATATAAAGATTCTTAATTCAAATAAATTTTCCAAGTAAGAAAGACAGGTCAGTTTAGTGTACTTGTTATCTAACAAGCACCCACATATATGTACTTACGTCACTATGCTAATGCTTATGGAATGAGACATCCTCGTCTTACGAGCATGCATCATATGCAAATATCTTATTGGGCTATTTGATGTTCCATCTAAAAAATCCCTTGACTTGAAACTTATTGAAGACCCAAATTTTAGAGGCATATTCTATAATCACCATCATATACGCGACCATACCCCGTAGCTAAATACCTTTTTTACTAATATGACTCCCAATAAGATTGTTTTACAAAAGATAAAAGTATAATACTCCTAATCTAATTGGGGCACTGAGCATCCTAATCTAACAATATCCCAATTGCCCTAGCTCTAATTGCCCATGTATCGAAGGCCCATCTTTTCGAGATGTCCATCAAATACCTTATGTGCTAAGGACTTAGTCAGTGGGTCTGCTACATTTTCTGTTGAAGCAACTCGATCCATAACGACGTCACCTCTATCAATGATCTCTCTGATTAAGTGGTATCATCTTATTATGTGCTTGGATCTTTGATAAGATCTTGGCTCCTTTGCTTGCGTAATGACCCCATTGTTATCACAGTAAATCATTACTTGATTAACAATGGATGGAACTACATCCAACCTTTGAATGAAGTTTCCTATCCAAATAACTTCTTTTGCTGAATTTGATGCATGAATATATTCAATGCTACAACTTTAAGGTTGCAAACCTAAGTGCAGGTTGTTTCAAGTAATAAATTTTTTGGGAGTCTGAGGTTGATCCATAGGGAAGTTGTTTAAAGTTTTCAGGATTATATTTCTTAAAAGATGGGCTCAATTTGGTTTAGAAAATAAGAAAAAATTATGTTATAACTAAGAAATCAAAGTAAAAAAAGTAATGAAGATTAGGGATCCGTTCTTGAGTTTTGGATAGAGTAATGATTATTTATTATTTTTTTACCTTTTTAAATGCCACTATTGGAATCCATACACAATGAAGGTTCTAATGGGAAGATGATATCAAATAGCTCATGTATTAAGTTAATCATGATATTGTCTTACTATTTGTAAATTATCTCTTAATACCATTGCTTGTTTATGGGATCAAGTATTTATGTACACATTTGTCTACAACAAATCAAGGTTTCACGTTAGCAGTCGGTGGAATAGAATCATATAATAAGCTAAAGGAACAAAAGTATTTATTATGCCATTGGTGATACAAAAATTAGAAATCACCACTAAATAAGAAGGGTCTTAATGCCAAAATTTATTTACGGGATTAAGTATTTAGGAACACCTTTGTCTAAAACAAATTAAAGTTTCACATTAGCAATTGGTGGAGTAGTGTTCGTGAATATTTTACAAATTACAAGTGCACAGTGTCAAGTTTTAATGCAACGGTGAGTTGAGTTGAGTATCCACAAGGATTGTAATAAAAAATTGCATCAAGTACCATAGTTCAAATAGTCCCAATTTTATCTAGAAAATCGAGTGATGATTAGTAAACAAAGTAGAGTAAGATAAAAAATACAAAGGCAATGGTGGTGTTCTCAAAAATAGTACAACAAACACCTTATAAGTAAGAAATTTTAGAGAAATGACTCACCTAATTATCTCCTATGTTCTTCCTTCCAAAATATACCAATTAAAGTCAATAACACATGTAAGTTAATAATTCCTAAACTCATCAATTCCCTCTCTCGAGTATCGAATTGACTATGAGTTTCAACATGAATTTCAATATCTCTATAAAAATTTAAAAATAAAACTCTACAAAACTTTAATGAATTCTTCTTCAAAACTTCAAAGGTTTCATAAGCTTCTCAACTCTATGATTCCTAGGTTGTGTTATCCTTATGATCATGTATAATCTTCTCTCTCTCGAGTATCGAGTCTCATACATCAAACAATATCAATTAATGGCCAAATAATCAAGATGCAATACTAAAAAAGATAACTTAAACAAGATGAATAACTTGAACTAATATTGATTGGAACTTAAAACATAGGATCAAATAAGGTTACATCATCCTCTAGAAAGAAAACTTTAGTTCATCATGGATGAATACAATTTCAAGAAATACATAAGAAAGAGCATGAAAATTAAACACCAATTTGTGAAGTGAGAGGAATGGTTGAAGCTCTCATTGTCTCCAAGAATGGCTTCCTTGGTTGATACAAATCTTTTCCTCAACTTCTCAAGATGATTGCTTCTTTTTTCTCTCTCAAGAGTTTTACAAAAACCCTCTAAAATCGTTTCTTTTTCTTCTTGGTTGTTTTTTCCTTTTTATCTCCACCAAAACTCTCCTCTTTTTTGCAAGTTGTAGCCACCACATTTTTTAGTCATCTTGTCTCCTCTTTTAGCCATCATTTCCCTTCTTTTTAGCCCATAAAATCTGGTTCAATTATATCCCATTATATCTCCTTTATTCCCTTAAAGTTAGGTGATAAGAAAGTAGACCGCGTGCAGGAAATGTGACCATGCCGTGGCATGCTAAGACCATGCTGGGGTATGTGTTTTGTGCTGAGGCATGCTCGCGGCATTCTAGCCACTGGACTAGCATGCCGCGACACTCTCAGACCATGTAGGTAGATTATAACATCAAAGATCAAAAGAACTTCGAAAGCTTGTATTGTGAGGCTTGGGTAATTGTGTGAAAATATGGAACATTCTAGTTAAAAATTACCCATTTTATACAATCATACTAGAGCTTTTATGAATGAGAACCAACTTCCTCATCAATCCCTTCATTTTTCTTTATTGAACATCCTATTTTTCTTCTTTTTGATCTTGGATTACCCCCAAACTTATTTCTTTTATTATATATAATATGGGTATATTTATTTTAGGGAGTTCAAATTATACACCTTAATTCATAATTTCTTCATTTTCATTATTTTTCAATCTTTTCTTCTCTTTATTTTCATTTTTTTAATACAACAATTCTTTCAAGAATAATTGTATAAATAAGAAGAAAAAGGGTCAAAAATTGGATTCTTTTCATAAAGCTCAATAATGTGTATAGGGTGTAACACCCACTACTCGACAACTAGATATCTAGTATAATTTGACATGATAGAACCTGTGTGCATGCATGGAATATATTTTTTTTGTAACACTTTAGAAAAAGATAAATCACATCTTACATGCACAACCCTATTTAAAATACTTTCTCACACATGTCATGTATATAGCAGGATCAGTATTTATATAAAAGCACAATACCCACAACGACCACAATATTTACATACTATATAAAAACACAATACCCACAACGACCACAATATTTACATACTTATTTATAGTAAAGTTTTAAAAGCGAAATATAGAACCAGTCTAAAAATATAATACAACAGACTCAAAATATAACAAGCCAACAAAATAGCCCAACAGGTCGTCATCCACGTACACACTCCCTCAGACACCTACAGGAGCTCCAACAGCCGCCCATCCAGTAAAAGATACTTCAAGCGTCGCCGTACTCACCTACAATGCATAAACTATATGAGCTAACGCCCAACAAGTAATGATTATGCATGTCAAAGAATAATTCATAATATCAAGTCATGCATCTCAAAATGCTATGCCCACAATGCAATTTTATGCATCAAAATATTTCTCTCAAAATCATTTCTTTCTTGGGCCTCTGACCAACGCTACTGTCCCATGCACCGGAAAAGAGCTCTGTACACCACCATAATCCAATGGCCAAAATCATATAAGCATGCAAATCCATGCATACTCATACACATGCAAATTCATGCACACGAACTTACAAATCTATTCATAAAACCATGCAAATCCATGCATGCTTCGGTGCAGTAGTAGTAGTTAGCAAAATATTTTTCTTTCTCAGAATCATGATGTGTAATGCAAGATTTATCACAATGCTCGTATATGATGCGTGTATGTGCCAATGACAATGCCCATGTATGTATGCTCAATAGAGAGCCCTCTACTATGCACATATGATTTATGATATTACATATAATTCACACATCTACTATGTCTATGCATTGTAGTTGCAAATGAATCTTTACTTACCTTTCACTTGGTTGGTGGCTTAGTCTAGATTTGTTTATTGTTTCCCTCCAATCTTAGATGTAAAATAGCCTGTAATATTACCAACATCAAGCACCATTCCCAATTGACAAGTTGAAAGCATAAAATATCATACTAAGACCTTAAACACCAAACTATCTAGGTTTTACAAACTAGAACCCAATCTAGTCCCTCCAATACCTTAATTTCTCATCTTAGATACATGTAAACATCATATAATTGAAGTATTATAACTCTAATATCATGTACCTAATTGTTAACACTCAATAGCAACATGTCTAGGTTGAAATATGTTAAATTATCAAATAGGACAGATTCACATTTCCATATTTACTTGCTGTACAATTTAGTTGCATGATAATTTTGACATCCCTAAACATATCCAATCATTCCCAATTTTTACCACACTTATAAAACATGTATATAAATGTAACCATATCATATAATTGCTAAAAATCATGGATATATCTTCCCAAGTTCAGCTCTCTTCACAACATACTGAAACAGATTGTTTTTCTACCATGACAGTTTTGCACACTTCACGACATTAATGGTTTTGGCACCCTTACGTATATTCAATCTCTCCCAAATTTTTACCACACTTATGTAACATATACACAGAGACAACCAGGTTATATTCTTGCCTAAACTAATGGATTTATCTCCCCTAATTCAGTCTCCTTCACAGCACACCAAAACAGATTTTTCTACTTTGGCAGTTTGAGTGTTTCTCCAATATCATTCTCTATTTCAATTTCTAACCGATCAAAATTCATTTCAATACTCTTAACTCATATATAAACATGTATATGATGATAATTACAGGTTTTATTCAACATACCATACACTTTTGAAGCCTAAAACACAGAAATATAGCAAAGTGACAGTTTCTAGCACAAGTGTTTCTATCAAATATTTCCAACCACAAACCCTTTCTTTATGCATCAAAGCCTATCTAATAACATCCTAACACATTTATAAATAATATTCAAAGCTTAATAATCCAATAAACCTCAAAATAAATCTGAAAGTCATGCCAAACCCGTAGGTTAAGCTCACCTTGCACAGTTTTCTACTTGTACTTGGTTATTTCTCCTTCCCTTTGCTTGTTTTGCCTCCTTTTTTGGTTGGAATCACTTAGGACCTATTTAGAGATCTTTTTCCATGTATTTAGAAGTTGAAATAGTTCAGAAGAAGGTTCAATTCATGGATGTTAGCTTAAGAGTGAAGAATAGGTTGAGGTGCTAGCTTGATAAGTCTAAGCATGAGGTGGCATAAGCTTGAGGTGGCATGTAATGGTATAATCTGATTTTCTCCATTATCTTGCAGCCCTAATCTTGTGTGTCTCACATATTCTTATTTGGTTGCAACCTATCTTCATCACCATTCATTCCCGTAGCTAGTTCCTATGTCCGTTCATTAGGTTCTTCACCCGAAAAATCATCGGTTCTTGCCCGATTGATAAGTTTGTGCACCGATAGTGTTACAAGCCTATGAACCTAGTTATATAACATTTAAATTATAGTATTGTATGTCTAGTTGTCCTTGGTGTATGATTTAAATATATATATAATATTAAAATTCATGATCGAACCGACTTTCTTTCTATAAACTTTTCGGTGACACCTTTCGAACTCCTAAGGTTACCATGTATAACCTAGCACTATTCACTATATTGATAACTAAATTTCTTCTTATCTCAATACAAAATCAACCACTTGGGTTAGGGGATTCGATAATCAATACCGTGCGAGAGGTTCAAAATTAAGTTTAATGATTAAGAACACCGTATAAAATAAAATGAATTATATGATGTCATATCAATGAAAATAGCCCGCAATTAATATGTAATGCATGAATCATATATGGCCATGTGTGTAGTAAGAGGCTCGGGTATCACATAGGGTGTCCAAATAATTGTTTCAATAGGCTCAAGAGGAGACACTAGGGAATTATTCAAATATAGGCTGGTTTCAAAGGCTCAAACGATCCAAAAATAGTCTAAATCATTTCCCTAATGTTATGCCACCTAGGATTTCGCCTTGACTAGTGATCAAACAAGTTCTAGAGGTAGGTGGGATCATTCAGGAATAATTTGACTTTATAAACTGTCTCTAGACAAGTAAATATAACTCAACAAACTACTTAGTGCATCAAGATTCACAAGACCTCATAAAGTAAATAAAATCAATTTTGGATGCTTAGACACGTAAACAAACGTACATATTATAATATTCACTTTTTTCAAACATGCACATAGTTTATTACTAAATTTGACAATCAATAAACTAAACAAGTCAATGAACTAAACTCAACAAGCTACAAACAAGTATTAAACTTCTCAAGCAATAAACAATTATCTTAAACTCTTGAACTCCCCCCCCCAAACTTAATATAAGTATTGTCCTCAATAATTGAGAGAATTGTAAAATAAGAGGGCTTCCTGAAAATGGGTAGTGTTTAGTCTTAGGTGGGAGGGGCGTCATCAGACAAAGATGAAATTTTTGAATTTTCAGCCTTTAACCAGCAAAAATGAGTAAAATATCAAGGAACAATCATCATGATATGAAATAACACAAGAATAACAAAAAATAAAACAACACACACAAAAATAAGAACATAGAGCTTGGGTTACCTCTTAAGAAGCGCTTTGTTTACAGTCTTTAGCTAGACCGAATCGAAAACCTAAGGTTGCTTCTCCAAGTGAAAGATTAGACATCTTCCAAATTTCATTTCTGTAATAATGCTTCAACTTTTGTCCATTGACACAAAATAATGTGCCATCCTTACCTTTAAGCTCAACCGTCCTAAATGAAAATATCTTGTTGACAATAAAAGGACTGGACCATCTAGATTTTAATTTTCTCAGAAAATATTTTAATCTAGAATTGAAAAGCAAAACAAGTTGTCCGAGTTGAAATTCCCTTCCCAAGATCATTTTGTCATGCCATTGTTTTGTTTTTTCTTTCTAGATTATAGAATTTTCATAGGCATCAAGCCTAAATTCCTCAATTTCATTGAGTTGCAATAATTTTTTTTCTCCAATTGCCTTTGTATCAAAATTTAATTAGTGCACAACCTAATATGCTCTATGTTCTAGCTCAACAGAGAGATGACAAACTTTTTCAAAAACTAATCAATAAGGAGACATATCTATAGGAGTTTTATATGTTGTGCGGTATGCCCATAATGCATCATAAAACTTATGTGCCCAATCCTTTCGATTAATGCTTACCGTTTTCTCAAGAATTTGCTTCACTTCCTGGTTTGAGATTTTGGATTGTCCATTTGATTGAGGATGGTATCTAAGAGCTACCTTATGTCTTACACCATATTTAACCAAAAGGTTATTAAATATTTTATTGCAAAAATGAGAACATTCATCATTTACAATTGCTCTAGGTGTGCCAAAACGAGTGAAAATATATTTGTGCAAGAATTTAAGCACTACCTTAGCATCATTAGTAGGTGTGGCAATTGCTTCTACCCACTTGGAGACATAATCCACAATAAACAAAATGTATAATTGGCCATTTGATGGAGAAAATGGTCCCATGAAGTCAATCCCCCAAACATCAAAGAGTTCAACTTCCATTATGTTTGTTAAAGGAAGCTCTTGGACATGACTCGGTAATTTGACCATATATACTTCATCCGACCGCCAAATTTGACAAAAGATATATGAAAATATATTAGCACCAAAAGATCTACAATTTTTATTCTTTACGCATCTTCAAAATCTGGTTGTATCTGACTGAACAATACAATTCAATTTAATAGGTGAGAACTTGGTGCAACAACTTACCAACTCTTGGCAACTAGCATACCACTTGATTAACCCCTCCATTATTTATTTGGCCTCTAGCTTACTCCAAGTACTATAAATAAGCCATCTATTAAGCTTGTAAGAGAGGGGGGAGGGGTAGAGGTTTCTTTAGGCTAACTTTTCTAGTTTGTATGTTTTCTAGTATTGTAAGTTTTCTAGTAGTAATAGAAATGCATTTTCTAGTTTCTCTTATATTTTTAGTCTTTGATACTTTTATTATGTCTTTCTAAATTTTATTTTGTTGAGAAAAAAGGGTGAACCTCTTGATGGAGGAAGATGAATGATTATAAGGGTAGAAAATGTTTAAATATGTTGTATTATTATTTTTATTTTTGATCTAAACCCTACTTATTTTGTGGTGATTCTTGATTTATGTATCTCCAATGGCACAACAAATACTTGAGTTCATTTAGCTTATTGTACAGTTTTACCCCACCGACTGCTAATGTGAAATCTTAATTTGTTGTTGACGAAGGTGTGCATAAATGCTTGATCCCATAAATAAGTGTTGGCGTTAAGAGATAATTTGCAATAGTAAGACAATATCATGATTACCTTATTGCATGAGTTATTTGATAATATCTTTTCATTGGAACTTTTATTATGTATGGATTCCAATTATGGCAATTAATAGAGGTAAAAATAATAAATAACCATTTCTCTATCCAAAACTCAAGAGTGGATCCCTAATCCTCAATACTTTTATAACTTCGATTTTTCTTTAGTTACAGCATACATTAATTGTTTATATATTTTGATTCACATAAACTCTATCTTTTTATAAATATAAACTAGAATTCTTCAAACAACTTCCCTGTGGATCGACCTTGGACTCACGAGAAATTTATTACTTAATACAACCCGCACTTGGGTTTGCAACCTTAAAGTTGTTGCAAGTTTTTGGCGCCATTACCGGGGAAGGCAAGGTAAGTATTCAGGTTTGTTAATATTTTTTGTTTGTAAATATAGTTTGTTTATTTTCTTTATGGATATCTAGTTATATGGTATCGTAGTTATAATTCTCAACGTTTAGTTAGAAATAATTCTAAAACTTTTTTTGGAAATTTGTTTGAATCATCTCCACACACTTCCACCATGGCTGAAAATGAAAGTGTCCAAGATGAAAATGAGAATCAACAGGTGTGTACCATGCGTTATTACTTGCAACCTCCTCAAAATTCTTCTCCTTGTTTTATTTTTTCTCTGAATGTATATAACTTTCGATTCAAGTCAGGTATGATCCCTTTACTTCCTAATTTCCATGGTTTAGACTCTGAAAGCCCTTACTTGCATTTAAAAGAATTTGATGAAGTATGTGCTACTTTTGATGATGAAACTTGCACAAATGAGATTGTTAAACTCAAATTATTTTCTTTTTCTTTATAAGATAAAGTAAAAAATTGGCTTAATTCTTAAAAACCTAGGTCAATTGGCACTTGGCAAGAAATGCAAGCTGAATTTTTGAAAAAATTCTTTCCAACTCAAAAAACTAATGCTTTGAAAAGGCAAATTCAATTTTTTTTCTCAAAATTCTAATGAAGCTTTCTTTCAATGTTGGGAAAGATTTAAATATTTGTTGAATTCATGCCCACATCATGGTTTTGAAAAATGGCATTTAATTAGTTTCTTTTATGAAGGATTAACTCCTGAAAAAAATAATTTGTGGAAACAATGTGTAATGGTGAGTTTCTTGATAAAGAACCTGATGAAGCCTTAGAATATCTAGATCATTTGGCTTAGCCAAGAAGATGATCTAAATGCTAGGCTTGCTAGTTTGACAAGAAAAGTTGAAGCCATGGAACTTAAAAAAGTAAAGGAAATCAAATCTGTACAAGAGGAAGAAGTTTGTAGTAATTGTGAACTTTTGGGGCATTCCACCAATGAATGTCCAAACATTCCAGTACAAGCAAATTTCATGAACACATTCAAAAAACCTTTCTATTCTCCATATTTTGAAACTTACAATCCACAATGGAGAAATCATCCCAATTTTAGTTGACGAGATGAAAATCGTACCCAACCGCTGCATTCACAAAAACTACCAAACTTTCATTATTATCCAGCTCCACATACAAAATCCTTGAGAAGACTTTGCAAGCATTTATGCATGAACAAAAAAACATCAATAATTAGACTTCACAAGCTATCAATGAGATCAGATGCACACTTTTAACACTGACAGCTTCTTTGCGTACTCATGAAAAAGGTAAATTTTCTGCTCAACCTCAACCTAATCCTTCCACTTAGTGTCATATTTCTTCTTCAGGTAAAAATTCAGTCAAGGAGGCTAATTCAGTCACAACTCTTCGGAATGAAAAAGTTATTGATAAGACTATTCATCCCAAGGAGAAAGTTTCTAATCTACCTCCAGAAATGAAGAATGAAAATAGCCTTGACGATGAAGGAAAGTTTGAAGAAGGTAAGTGTGAAAATGATAAAAAAGAAAAATATTTACCTCCAGCACCCTTTCCTCAAATATGCAAACAACTCAGAAATTGAACTCAAATGTTGAAATTTATGAAATTTTTAAACAAGTGAAGATTAATATTCCATTGTTGGATGCAATCAAGCAAGTTCCACCTTATGCCAAATTTTTAAAAATTTGTGTACAATCAAAAGAAAACATCATGTACAAAAGGAAGTATTTTTAACTGAAAGTGTTAGTTCAATCTTTTAACAATTCACTCCACCCAAGTACAAAGATCCAGATTATCCAACCATTTCATGTATAATAGAAAACACTAGAATAGAGCGTGCTTTGCTTGATCTTGGTGTTAGTGTAAATCTTCTACCTTTCTCAATTTATGAACAGTTAGGTTTGGGAGAACTTAAAACAACTTCTGTTATACTCCAACTAGCTGACCGTTCGATTAAAGTTCCAAAGAGAATAATAGAAGATGTTGGTACAAATTGATAAGTTTTACTTTCCAGTTGATTTCATTATTTTGGACACAGAGCCTGTTGCACAAACACATACACAAATTCATATCATTTTGGGTCGTCCTTTTCTTGCAACTTCAAATGCTTTGATCAATTATAGGAATGGTATTTTGAAGTTATCATTTAGAAATATGACTTTGGAACTAAATGTGTTTAATGCTTGTATGCAACTTGCAGAAGATGTCGAAGTACAGGAAATGAATTCAATTGAGGAACTTGTTCATGAATACTTTACTACCGCTAACTCTTTAGATTCTTTGGAGACTTGTTTCGACAGTGAAGGTATTTGTAAAAAGGCACACACTAATACAATCTCTGAATTTTTGCAGGTACAAGAAAAATATTTTTGGAAGCCAAGGTTCTAAGAACTTTCATCATCAACAGTAAAATCTATTCCATTAAGTATTAAAGCTCCCGTGGTTGATTTAAAACCTTTGCCAGTTGATTTGAAATACTCTTTCTTGGGTGAGAATGAGACTTTTTCAGTAATAATTTCTTCCAAACTCGATGCTTCTCAAGAAGGTAAGTTGATCGAAACTCTGAAAATGCATAAGAATGCTTTAGAATGGACCATTGCTGATATTAAAGGTATTAATCCTTTCATTTGCACACATAACATCTATCTAAAGAAAAATTCTAAACCTTCTAGAGAAATGCAACGAATGATAAATCCTAATATGAAAGAAGTAGTGAGAAATGAAGTCATTAAACTCTTAGATAATGGAATCATTTATCCTATTTCTGATAGAAAATGGGTAAGTCCTACTCAAGTTGTACCTAAGAAATCTGGAGTTACTATAGTCAAGAATGAGAATAATGAATTAATTCCAACTAGGACTGCTACTGGTTGGCAAATGTGCATTGACTATAGGAAACTCAACTCAGTTACTAGAAAAGATCATTTTCCATTACCTTTTAAGGATCAAATTTTAGAAAGAGTTGCGGGACAT
The DNA here is from genome assembly GCA_019321725.1 of Paulownia fortunei. Taxonomy (NCBI): domain Eukaryota; kingdom Viridiplantae; phylum Streptophyta; class Magnoliopsida; order Lamiales; family Paulowniaceae; genus Paulownia; species Paulownia fortunei. Next base: position 13,493,705 of record CM033121.1, read on the forward strand.
GAATTTTATTGCTTTTTATATGGATATTCTGGGTATAATCAAATTGCAATTGCACTTGAAGATCAAGAGAAAACAACTTTTATGTCTTTTTGGTATTTTTGCATATCGAATGATGCTTTTTGGATTATGTAATGCACCAGCTACATTCCAACGATGCATGCTTAGTATTTTTAGTGACATAGTTGAACGTTTTCTTGTTGGCTTCATAGATGATTTTTCTATTTTTGGTAATTTATTTGATGATTGCTTATCTAATTTAGAAAAGATTTTGATCAGGTATGAAGAAAAGAATCTTGTGCTCAATTGAGAGAAATGTCATTTCATGGTAACAACTAATATTATTCTTGAACACATTATTTCATCAACAAATCTAAAATTGAGTTAATTACCAATTTGCCAACACCAAAGACTGTGAAGGAGGTTAGATCATTTTTAGGACATGCTGGTTTTTATATAAGATTTATCAAAGATTTTAGTATAATATGTAAACCTTTGTGTAATCTTCTAACAAAAGACACTATTTTTGAATGGACTGAAAATTGTGAAAATGCTTTTGTTAAGCTTAAAAACATGCTTACATCTGCTCTAATCATGCATGATGTAATGTTTGATGCATTTATGGTTTATGAAGCATGATACTATTAAGGATATAATGATGTTTTTGAAAAAGAAGTATGGTACTTGATTGATGGTCGGGTAGATAAGCATTTATGTGATTTGTATGTACGCTATTTGTTATTGCATCAGTTTCACCTTACTGAGCCTTTAGCTCATTAGATTCATGTGGTGTAGGTGGAAATGTACAGGTTTAGAGGTTGACTAAGTCTCTAGAGGGCCGGACAGAGATTTGTTCAACTTTACCTTTTGAAATAATGTGTGATGCTAGTGATTATGCTGTTGGAGCTGTCTTGGGACAAAGAAAAGATAAGAACCATATGTTATTTACTATGCAAGTAAAACTTTAAATGGTGCTCAATTGAATTATACAACAACTGAAAAAGAATTACTTGCTGTAGTTTTTGTATTGGACAAATTTTGATCTTATCTTGTTGGCTCACCAGTTGTTGTTTTCAGTGATCATGCAGCTTTAAAATATCTTTTGTAAAAAAAAAAAGATGCTAAACCAAGACTGATTAGATGGATTCTCTTACTCCAGGAATTTAATATTACTATTCGAGATAAAAAGGGAGTAGAGAATGTAGTGGCTGATCATTTGTCGATACTTGTTTGTGATAACTCATTTCAAACCACACCTATTAATGAAACTTTCCCTGATGAACAACTATTTAATGTTTCTATTTTACCTTGGTTTGCTGACATTGTTAATTTTTTTGTGACAGGAAAGATGCCATCGCATTGGAACTCTCAAGACAAAAAGAAGTTTTTGACTGAGGTTAATTTTTTTTATTGGGATGATCCATACCTATTCAAATATTGTCTGGATCAAATCTTTCGAAGATGTGTGTCTGACAATGAGATAGGTAATATTGTCAAATTTTATCATTCAGAAGGATGTGGTGGTCATTTTTCTGTAAAGAAAACTACTGCAAAAATCTTGCAATGTGGATTTTATTGGCCAACTCTTTTCAAAGATACTTACACTTTCTGTAAAAGTTGTGAAAATTGTCAAAAGTTAGGGTCCTTTTCAAAGAGAAATATGATGCCTCTACACCCTATCATAGTGATTGAAATCTTTGACTGTTGGGGTATTGATTTTATGGGGCCATTTCCATTATCATTTGGCTTTTTTTACATATTGGTTGCAATAGATTATGTTTCAAAATAGATTGAGGCAATTTCTTGGTGAAACAATGATCACAAAATAGTGATAAATTTTTTGAAAGAAAATATTTTAAGTCGATTTGAAATTCCTAGATTATCAGTGATGGGGGAAAACATTTTTGTAACAAAGTTTTTGGAACTTTAATGAGGAAATATGGAATCTTACATAAAGTTGTAACCCTTATCACCCTTAGATAAATGGGCAAGTTGAACTTGCAAATAGGGAGATAAAATAAATTAGGGAGATAAAATAAATTTTGGAGAAAATAATTAACCCAAACTGTAAAGATTGGTCTCTTAAACTTACCGATACACTTTGGGCATATGGAACTGCTTTCAAAACATCATTAGGCATATCTCCTTATAGGATAGTTTATGAAAAACCTTGTTATTACCTGTTGAACTTGAACATAAAGCTTATTGGGCAATCAAAATGTTTAACTTCAACCTTGATGAAGTTTCAAAATTGCGCAAAATTGCAAATCAATGAATTTCAAGAACTGAGAAATGATGCATATGAGAATTCTAAAATTTATAAAGCAAGAATCAAAGATTTTCATGATAATAAAATTTCAAGAAAAATATTTGTGGTTGGTCAAAATGTTTTGCTTTATAATTCTCTATTGCATTTGTTTTCTAAAAAATTGAGATCAATGTGGAGTGGTCATTTTGTTGTAAAAAAAGTATATCCTTATGGGGCGATTGACATTGAGAATCCTAGAAATGATAACATATTCAAAATAAATTGACAAAGAGTTAAACCATTTCTAGAAAATCAATTTTCACAAGAGGAAATTCTTTTTCTTTCTAACATTTGTTATGATTAGTGTTGTATATACTCATTTTGTTTGACTTTATTTGTTTTGAAAGTTTTTTTTTCTCTCTTTATTTTTTTTCTTTTCCCGGTTAAGTGGCGGATAACGGTACTCCGTGGCTATAAAAGTCGGACTTATCAGTTTCCAAACAACTGAAATCTTTATACAAATTTTCTTTGCTTTTCTCATTCTCTTTTCTTGTTCTTTTCAAAATGGGTGAAATTTTTCTAACTCTCAAGAAGCGATTTCCTTTTCTTCCTAAAAATGCAATTTTGAAAATTTATAAAATCAGGATTGAAAGATTAATGATGCTTATGCACAAGGGCATCCCGAAGGACATACGATAGATAATTGAAGCAAGGGTAAGAGCAGGTGAGTTTCCACATGAGTTTCCAAATTTGCTTACTAGGTACATGCCTGGTTTTGGTAAAAGTACATATTCAAAAAAATAAAGAGCGAAAAAAATGAAAGTTTGTCACAATTGTGCTAGATGGACTTGCAATAAAAAATATCATTCTTTAGGAATGGTCTCTAAAAATGGAGAAGATAAACTTAAATTCATTATGGATGGACTGAGTAAGGAGTCTTTAGATCATATTATATTGACTCTTGAGACGCATTCATGTGGATTGGTACAACGTGCAATTCTTTATTTATGGGATCATTTTTGAAATGAATATGAGCTTTATAGTCTTGAGAATCTGACATTAAAAGACATTATTTGCCAGTTTATAAGAAATTTGGATGGGAAGGATATCCTCGACCCATAGAGGGCATTTAAGCCGTTACTGGACGTAAAACCAGAGGAAGATGTGAGCCACAATTACAACTACATGTACATTCACATGTAAGTAGGTAATTTTTAAATTTTGTGTCCTTATTTTCAACCTTTTTGACAAAAGAAAAAGACATGCAATAAATGAATTCCATGTTCACACCTCAATAAATATCACCATACTCACTCTATTTTTGCACAACTTATTTTCAAAAAAAAAAAAAAAAAAAAAAATGGAAGTGTTTTCAACTCGCAAATTCAATTGCATTTGTGTTTTTTGTGGATCCAATCTTGGAAAAAATGGTGAGTTTATAGGGGCAGCCAATAACCTTGATAGAACTTTAGAAGAGAGAAAAATTCATTTAGTATATGGGGGAGGCAGTTTGGGGTTAATGGAGAGTCTTGCTATTTCTGCTCATGTAGGAGGTGTCAAAGTTTTGGGAGTTATCCCAAAATCTTTAACAGTATAGAATATCACAGGTATGACCATTGGAGATGAGCTACAAGTGTCACATATTCAGGACATAATGCCTAACATGTTAAAGAATGCGGATGCATTCATCATTCTAACTGGCGGTTTTTGTACACTGGAGAAATTATTCCAAGTTGTTTTTGGGCACAACTCAACATTCACCAAAAACTTATAGGTATTCTTAATGTTAATGGTTTTTATGATGGTTTACTATCTTTTGTAGATCATGCTATGAAAAAAGATTTTATTTCACCATCTGCGAGAAGAATCCTCATTTTTGCTCCAACACCTGACAAGCTGATTGATCAACTTCTAGCATATGTGTCAAAACCTGATCCAACCTTGGCCAATGTGGATTGGTCTAACAGGAACAATGGTAAAAAATGCAAATTGCATTTGACTCTTAGTCTGTGATACTTATTGTTAATGGTTTTATCTAATAGTATGTGTTTTTTTTGTTTGTTGTTTCAGCTTTATTTTTTTTAGCCACACTTAAGGTGATATCTTTCAAACTCTACTTTCCTATCTATTTTTGACATTGGGGACAATGTCCCGATTAGGTTGTGGGAGGGATAGTTGATATCATGACTTGTGTGTTTAATGTGTGTTTTTCTAGTTAAAAAAAAATCAAGCGTGTTTTCTGATGGGTTTGTTGAAATCATGAAAAATGGTGGCGAAGTAAAGGGTAATTGTAACACTCTTGAGACGCATCCCTATTTTTTGCATAACATGGCAAGTTTGTGAAGTTTTTAACAAATGTTTATGATTTACCAATTGTTTTTACTTTTTTTGAGTCGTAGAGGTTCTTTCAACTTCAATGATTAAAATTAAGTATGAATAATATGGTTTGATTGATGATGGGTGTTGTTTTGGACTTTGATAATGTTATTTGGTTAATATATTTTTGCGATAATTATACTCAAATTTTGTTTTGCAAAAATAGTTATGTTATTCAGTGTGAAGACAATCATGTCAAAATAGATAGTTCTTATGCCCTTGCTCTAATCATCACTTGGATCTTCAACATGTAGGGGTTGAGTATTAGAACTTTTACTCTTGGTCTGTAGAGGCGAACGACTGATAGTGCACCACTAGAAAAATGATTAAGGCATTAGGCTTTCTAGCACCATTGCCAAATCAGCTTGTTCCCCATATGATGTTTCAAGATAACATCCCTCTAGTAAACCACTTTGAGCCTTTCAATAAATAAATATTTTTTTTGTAACAATATCTTTTTACCTAGCCTAAATATACTATTATCCAACCCTTGTTCTAAAAATAATTGGAGTTTAAGAGACATTCAATTGACAGTGTAAACTTACAAAAGAAATTTAGGTTGGAAAAGAAGATAAGTGTGGGGGAGTTTCTCTTTAAAAAAAAAAAAGAAAAACAATAATAAAAAAAATAGAAAGAAAAAAAATTACAAAGTGATACGAGTTGCAACTAAAAATGAGATGTTGCAAGATGAATAAGAAGGGTCCAATTCAATAACAATAGACCCCAGTGTTGGAATTTGTGGAGTTTGAGAATTCTTCATCGATAAACTCTATGTCACTAATTCCATGTAGTTTTTAGAACCTTTGTTGCATCTTATACTTTTATTTCTTAGCTACATCACTACCCTTTGGCCCCATTACAACCTTTGTTGAAGACCTTTTGATTTTGTGTGGTGCCTTCAGTGTAGTGGAGATTTGCACCAAAGGAAAAGCCTATGATGTTTAACTTTTATGTTAGAGATTGGGTGATGATTTTTGTAAGGTTTTATGAGAATTTACTTATTTGAAGCATGCATAGTTTCATCACTATTGACATTAACTATCCACACACACACTTGAGTATCCTTATTGTAGAAATGTATTGACTTTTGAATGACTAAGAGTTAAACTCAACACTTGTTTGATTGTATTTCCATATTACTTTGTTGCTTCATGAGAATAAAAGTTGGAAGATAGTTATTATAGGTGTTTGTGGGTATCACTGCTGGAAACCTTCACGAGACTATAACTCATCCTCTATGGGCCACCTAGGGGTTTAAAGGCTTGTTGCATATGCTAAATGCAATTGTGATTTTCTACGAAAGTGGATTAGTTTATGTTTGTTTTAGGCTTGCTCGAGGACAAGCAAGGGTTAAGTGTGGGAAAATTTGATAAGTGCATATTTTGACATATTTTTATATCAAATCCTTTATACTTTTCTTGCTTTATTCTTGTTAATATTATTATTTTATTAATGTTTTGTGTTAGGGAATAAATGGAAGCATGTTTCCAAATTTGTGCATTTTTTGTAATTTCAGCATAACTTCATGATCAAAAGCCCTATGGACCTGAAGCTTGTTTCATTTGAAAGCGAAGAGATAGAGGTATAACTTTTCTATTGGAAACTCAGCCTAATTCAGTTTTGGTTATAGCAAAAAATTCATCCAAGTAGTTGCACAAAATGGATTACCAAAATTCGGATAAGAGTTCAGCCCAGTATTGACTTATTTTACCAATTGGGTTATATCTCTTGAGCCTAAATTTATTTTGACCTTGAACTCAGATATGTTATACACAAGAGATAAATAAACAAGTTTCCTGAAGACAAGATGGTGAGAAAATGTGTTAAAATGGTAAAAATATAGGCTGTAATTTACTGCTACTGTTAAAGGATGACTCTTGGACATGACTCGGTACTTTAACCATATCTCCTTCATCCGACTGCCAAATTTGACAAAAGATATATGAAAATATATCAGCACCAAAAGATATACAATTTTGATGCTTTACACATCTTCAAAATCTAGCTGTATCTAACTGAACAATACAATTCAATTCAATGGGTGAGAACTTGGTGTAGCAACTTACCAACTCTTGGAAACTAGCATACCACTTGAAAAACCCCTCAATTATTTGTTTGGCCTCTAGCTTACTCCAAGTACTATAAATAGGCCATGTATTAAGCTTGTAAGAGAGAGGGGGGAGGGGGGTACAGGATTTCTTTAGACTAAGTTTTCTAGTTTGTATGTTTTCTAGTATTGTAAGTTTTCTAGTTGTAATAGAAATTCATTCTCTAGTTTCTCTTATATTTTTAGTCTATGCTACTTTTATTATGTCTTTCTAAATTTTATTTTGTTGAGGAAAAAGGGTGAACCTCTTGATGGAGGAAGATGAATGGTTATAAGGGTAGAAAATATTTAAGTATGTTGTATTATTATTTTTATTTTTGATTTAAACCTTACTTGTTTTGTGGTGATTCTTGATTTATGTATCTCCAATGGCACAATAAATACTTGGGTTCATTTAACTTATTGTACGGTTTTACCCCACCGACTGCTAATATGAAACCTTGATTTGTTGTTGACGAAGATGTGCATAAATGCTTGATTCCATAAATAAGTGTTGGCATTAAGAGATAATTTATAGTAAGACAATATCATGATTGCCTTATTGCATGAGCTATTTGATAATATCTTCCCATTGGAACCTTCATTATGTATGAATTCTAATTATGGCAATTAATTGTGGCAATTAATAGAGGTAAAAAGAATAAATAACCATTTCTCTATCCAAAACTCAAGAGTGGATCCCTAATCCTCAGTACTTTTCTTACTTTGGTTTTTCTTTAGTTACATCATACATTAATTGGTCATATATTTTGATTCACATAAACTCTATCTTTTTATAAATATAAACTTGAATTCTTCAAACAACTTCCCTGTGGATCGACCTCGGACTCACAAGAAATTTATTACTTAATACAACCTGCACTTAAGTTTGCAACCTTAAAGTTGTAGCAGCATTTTTTTTAGCAAAGAGGCACCTAATAGAAGCATGATCGATATATACTATTACCTTGGTACCTACAAGATAAGCATGAAATTTATCAAATGTAAAAACAACGGCTAGCAACTCTTTTTCAGTGGTGGTGTAATGTTGTTCGACATCATCAAGTGTTCGGCTTGCATAGTGAATAGCCCTGAAAATTTTATTTCTTCTTTGTCCTAACACCGCTCCAACTGCATAATCACTAGCATCACATACGTAAACTCAAATGGTTTGGTCCAATCTAGTACCACCATAATAGGAGATGAAATGAGAGCCTTCTTGATGTGATCAAAGGCCTATAGGCAATCAACATTAAAATCAAATGGCATATCTTTTTTCAAAAGGTTGCATTAAGGTTTTACAATTTTTGAAAAATCTTTAATGAATCTTCTATAAAACCCGACATGTCCCAAAAAACTATGAATAACTTTCACATTGATTGATGGTGAAAGTTTTTCAATAGCAACTATTTTTGCTCAGTCTACCTCAAGTCCTTCGGAGGACATTCAGTGACATAAAATAATACATTCTTTTACCATAAAATAGCATTTTTCCCAATTTAAAACAAGGTTAGTCTCCTCACATCTCTGCAAAATAAAAGAAATATTATGTAGACATATATCAAACGAGGAGCCAAATACTGAAAAATCTTCCATAAAAATTTCCATTATGTTCTCTACCATATCAAGAAAAATTGTCATCATGCATCTTTGAAATGTGGTTGGGGTATTGCATAATCCAAATGGCATTCTTTGAAAAGCCAAAGTATCATAAGGGCATGTGAATGTTGTTTTCTCTTGGTCTTTGGGTGCTATGATAATTTGATTGTACCCCGAATAACCATCAAGAAAACAATAGTATTGATACCCTGCAAGTCGGTTTAACATTTGATTAATAAATAAGAGGGTAAAATAGTCTTTATGAGTAGCTTTGTTGAGTTTTCTATAATCAATACATACTCGCCATCCCGTGACTATTCTTGTTAGTATTAGTTCATTGTTATTATTTTGAATTATGGTCATACCACCCTTTTTTGGAACTATTTGAACCAGACTCACCTAAGAATTATCAAAAATTGCATAAATAATTTTGGCATTCAACCATTTTCAAGACTTCATTTCTTATAACCTCTTTCATTACAGGATTTAGTCTACATTGATGTTCAATAGATGATTTGTAAGATTCTTCCATTAAGATTTTATGCATGATAATTGAAGGACTAATATCTTTTAAATCAGAAATTGACTAACTAATAGCAGATTTATGCTCTCTTGAAACACAAAGCAACTTCTCTACCTCTAAAAGAGATAGGGAAGCTGAAACAATTGCTGGATAAGTGTTGTTAGCACCTAGAAATTCATACTGCAAATGCTCGGGAAATGCTTTCAACTCCAGTGATATTATTTGTTCTTTGATTGTGGTATCTCCTATTGCTTCCTTGTATTTATCCTTCTTCAACTCCACTCCTCCTGATTCAAGAAAGAGCAAGTAATATATTAAATCCTCATTATCAATATCATGGTCATTACCTTGCATTATGGAATGAACAATGCATTGTTCTAAAGGTTCAATAGGAATTTGTTTGAGAAAATGATCATGCAAGCAAGTTTCTAACATTTGAATCCTATTACAGTATGTGATTCCTCTTGAAACTTCAATGCACGATAAATGTTAAACATTACTTCACCCTCATTAACTCTAAAAGTTAATTCACCACGTTGCACATCAATCAAAGCATGACCGGTAGCAAAGAATGGCCGACCAAGAATTAAAGGAATTTATTGGTCTTCCTCCATATCTAACACCATAAAATCTGCAGAAAATATGAATTTATCCACTTTTACTAATACATCTTCAACAACTCCTCTTGGATAGGTGAGAGACCTATCCGCTAATTGCAAGGTGATACTGGATAGCTTGACTTCTCCAATTCCAAATTTTCTAAAAACTGAAAGTGGCATTACTCCAAGATCACATAATACTTTATCAAAGAAAGATCCTCCTATGGTATAAAGAATAGTTAAACTCCCTGGATCCTTTAATTTTTGAGAATTTTTTTTCTTTAAAATGGCACTACACTCCTCTGTGATATTCACAATTTTAAATTCCACCAATCACCTTTTTCTTGACATCACATCTTTTGTAAACTTGGCGTAGTTGGGCATTTGCTCAAGAGCATCTGCAAAAGGAATGTTGATATGAATTTTCTTGAAGATTTTCAAAAATTTTGCAAATTGTGAGTCAATCTTTTTCTTTTTGAAATCTTTGTGGAAAATGAATGAGAATATTAAATTTAGGAAAAGTTTCAAAATTAGAAGTAAATTTTAGCTTCTCAGCCCCTGTTTATTCATTTGATTGCATTTCTTCTTCCTTTGATTATTCCTCCATAGGACTTTAACTTGAAATGATTGCCATTGGCTCATCAATGTTATAACTTTTTTATTTCTAGCCCCTTGATTTTGGTTCCACTTTGAAATTAGATAGCTTTGCAATGCTCCATTGGATTGATTTCTGTATCACTTAAATAGTTTCTTTTATATTTTTGAGCTTTAACTTCGGTAGTAAGCTGTCCAATTTGACTTTCCATTGATTTCATTTGAACTCCTAAACTTGAAGTTAGCTGTCCCAATTGAGTCTTAATATTATCTATCTTTATTTCATCCTTATTTAATCGGGCTCTTATCTCACCAATGAAAGTACTTAGCAAATCCTCCAATAATGTTTTTTTCTCACCTACTTGAGTGTTGGGATTTGGTAGATTGTTGTAACCCAGTGGGGGTTGAAGTACATTTTGAATGTTGGCATATGAAAAAATCTCATGATTTCTAAGCCCCAGATGCAAGTGAGTAGGTAATTGATTTCCCCTAAAATTGAAATTATGGTTATTAACAAAGTTTACTTGCTCATTATCTTTGGTTTCTATTAATGAAGTACTAATGGATGCCATGGAATCCATTCCGTGAGAAACTCCATTAGAAGTCCAAACTACAAATTGGTTAGAAAGAACAGAAATTTGTGTAGTTAATTGTGTAAATGAATCTACCTCAAGAACACCGGCATCCTTTTTAATGAAAGGCCTCTCGGAAGGCCATTGATAGCTATTAGTAGTCATCTCCTCAAGCAAAATATGGGCTTTAATGTCATCTTAGACATTAAAGTCCCACCTGCAGCAACATCTATTATGGTTCGAGTTTACCCATTCAAACCATTGTAGAAGTATTGTACCTACTGCCAATCCTCATAACCATGTTGAGGACACCTTCTTAGAAAATCCTTAAACCTTTCCCAAGCTTCATATAATGGCTCAAAACCTTATTGGTGGAATTGAGCTATCTCACTCTTGAGTTGAGTGTCTTGCTTGTTGGAAAGTGCTTAGTAAGAAATTTTTATGTGAAGTCATTCCAACTTGGTGGTATGCTACTTGATGCCAAAAATTTGTTCATGAATATTTTGCAAACTGCAAGTACACGGTGTCAAGTTTTAATACAATGGTGAGTTGAGTTGAGTATCCACAAGAATTGTAATAAAAAATTACATCAAGTACTGCAGTTCAAATAGTCTAAATTTTATCTAAAAAATCAAGTGATGATTGGTAAACAAAGTAGAGTAAGATAAAAAATGCAACGACAATGGTGAAGTTCTTAGAACTAATACAACAAACACCTTATAAACAAGAAATTCTAGAGGATTAAGTCACCTAGTTATCACCTACGTTCTTTCTTCCAAAATATACCAATTCAAGTCAATAACATATATAAATTAAGAATTCCTAAACTCATCAATCCCCTCTCTCGAGTGTCGAATTGACTATAAGTTCTAACATGAATTTAAATATCTCTATAAAAATTTTAAAATAAAACTCTACAAAACTTAATAAATTCTTCTTCAAAACTTAAAAGGTTTCATAAGCTTCTCAACTCTATGATTCCTAGGTTGTGTTATCCTTATGATCATGTATAATCTTCCCTATCTCAAGTATCGAATATCATACATGTAACAATCTCAATTAATGGCTAAATAATCAAGATGTAATAGTAAATAAGATAACGCAAACAAGATGAATAACTTGAACTAATATTGATTGGAACTCAAAACATAGGATCAAATAAGGTTACATCATCCTCTAGAAAGAAAAATTTAGTTCATTATGGATGAATACAGTTTTAAGAAATACATAAGAAAGAGTATGGAAATTGTTCACTAATTTGTGAAGTGAGAGGAATGGTGGAAGCTCTCATTGTCTCCAAGAATGGCTTTCTTGGTTGATGCAAATCTTCTCATCAACTTCCCAAGATGATTGCTCTATTTTTCTCTCTCAAGAGTTTTACAAAAACACTCTAAAATTGTTCCATTTTCTTCTTGGTTGTTTTTCCCTTTTTATCTCCACTAAATCTCTTCCATTTTTTGCAAGTTGTAGCCACCACATTTTTTAGTCATCTTGTCTCCTCTTTTAGCCATCATTTCCCTTCTTTTTAGCCTCATTTTTCTTTATTTTATGACACACTTTTTAGCCCATAAAATCTGGTTCAAGTGTCTCCCATTATATCTCCTCTATTCCCTTAAAGTCAGGTGATAAGAAAAGTAAACCGCGTCCAGGAAATGTGACCATGTTGGGGCATGTCCAGACCATGCTGGGGCATGTGTTTTGTGCTGAGGCATGCTCGTAGCATGCTGAAACCATGTCGTGACATGCACCTTTATGCTTGTTTTTCTTATTTTTTAGGCCATGTCGTGGCATGGAATGTCTGTGTCGCGGCATGCCTTTATCTTTTTCATATTTTTGGCTTGTTTTGCCCCTCATTTTCCTTCTTGACTTTTAATTTAGAGAGTTGTTCTGTAATGCATCAAAACATGCATAAAAACTAAATAAATTGCTTGAGATCAATCAAATAATTAGTCTAGAAGTACTTAATTTGTTGGTATAAAACCAACTTATCAAGTAGAGCCGTATAATAAGTTAAATGAACCCAAGTATTTGTTGTGCCATTGGTGATATATAAATTAAGAATCACCACAAAACAAGGAGGGTTTTAACGCCAACACTTATTTATTAGATTAAGTATTTATACATATTTTTTTCTACAACAAATCAAGTTTTCACATTAACAGTCGGTGGAGTAGAACTATACAATAAGCTAAATGCACCCAAGTATTTGTTGTGTCATTGGTGATACATAAATCAATAACACCATAAAACAAGGAGGGTTTTAATAAAAAATTAAAACAATAATACAATACACCTGAATGCTATACACCTTTATACCCGTTCCTCTTCCTCCATCAAGAAGCTCACCCTTTCTTCCCAACTAAATGAAATTTAGAAAGACATAATGAAAGTAATAAAGATAAAAAATAGAAAAAAAAATAAGAGAATACATTTTTATTACTACCAGAAAACTTACATTATTACTAGAAAACTTAGCCAAAAGAAAGACAACAATAAATTTTTTTCCCCCTCTAAGGGTTTTTGTGTGTGTTTTCAATGACATGCAAGAGCCCCTATATATAATAAAAGAGTGCCTAAATTGGCATCTCCAAATTCACTCCAAGTGCACTCTAGTTTTACTTCAAATAAGCTCTAAATTCACATGTCCTTTTCAAATTTGATTTTTTCCACACATTTTTCTCCATGAAATCAACTGATTTTGGAAAAGTGTTAACATGAAAGCTGTGTATTTTCATGCTAGAATTATTTTTCAACTTGAATCACCTAATTCCAACTACTAGGGAGAAAGGTATACTTGATTTAAAAAGATGTGTCAGCATAGATAAGGCAAAAATGGCCCTTTTTTCTAGTTGTGATGCTTATTTGATCCAATGAAATATTATCTCCCAACTTGCTCACGAAACGGTCCTATTTGGTTTCATTTTGGCTCATTTTGATCTCTTTTTATTCATTGATTCCCTAACATAAAATATTAATAAAACTATAATATTAACAAGAATAAAGTAAGGAAAGTATAAAGGATTTGATACAAAAATATGTCAAAATATTCACTTATCAAATTTCCCCACTTAACCCTTACTCATCCTCGATCAAGCTTAAAAGAAACCTAAACTAATTCACTTTTGTAGGAAATCATGACTGCATTTAGCATATGCACCAAGCCTTTAAACCCCTAGGTGGCCCATAGAGGATGAATTATAGTCTCGTGAGGATTTTTGGTGGTGATACCCACAAACACCTATGATAACTAACTTCCAGCCATTATTCTCATGAAGTAACAAAGTAATATGAAAATAAAATCAAATAAGTTTTGAATCTAACTATTAGTCATTCAAAAGTCAATACATTTACACAATAAGCATACTCAAGTGTGTGTGAATAGTTAATGCCAACAGTGATGAAACCATGTATGCTTCAAGCAAGTGAATTCCCATAGAACCTCATGAAAACCATCACCTATAGAACCTCATGAAAACTATAAACATTAAGAATACTTATAGGTTTTTGGTGAATGTTGAGTTGTGCCCAAAAGACAACTTGAAATAATTTCTCCAGTGTACCAAAACCACCAAGTAGGATGAAGAATGCATTCGTATTATTTAGCATTTCGACATTCTGTCCTAAATATGTGACACTTTTAGCTCATCTTCAATGGTCATACCTGTGATATTCTATACTGTTACAGGTTTTGGGATAACTCCTAAAACTTTAGCTCCTTCTATACGAGCAGAAGTAGCAACACTCCCCATTAACTCCAGACTGCCTCCCCCATATACTAAATAAATTTTTCTTTTTGCTAAAGTTCTACCAAGGTTATTGGCTGCCCTATAAACTCACCATTTTTTCCTAGATTGGTTCCACAAAAAACACAAATACAGTTGAACTTGTAAGTGGAAGAGACTTCTATTTTTTTTAAAGTGAGTTGTACAAAAATGGAGTAAGTACATTGCTATTTATTAAGGTGTGAACAGGGAATGCATTTATTGCACAACCTTTTTTTTATCAGAAAGATTGAAAATAAGGATACAAAATTTAAAAATTAGCTACTTACACATGAATGTACATGTTGTTGTGACTGTGGCTCACATCTTCCTCTGGTTTACGTTCAGTAATGGCTTAAACACCCTCTGTGGGTCGAGATATTCTTCCCATCCAATTTTCTTATAAACTGGCAAATAGGGTCTTTTAATGTCAGATTCCCAGGATTATAACAATCATATTCATTCCAAAAGTGTTCCATAAATCAAGAATTACACGCTGTACTAATCCACATAAATGCGCCTCAAGAGTCAATATATTGTCATCTAAAGACTCCTTACTCAGTCCATCCATAATGAATTGGATTTTATCTTCTCAATTTTTAGAAATAATTCCTAAGGTACGACACTTTATGTTGCAGTCCATCGAGCATATTTGTAACAAACTTGTATTTTTTTTTGCCCTTCGTTTTTTTGAATATGTACTTTTACCAAAAACATGCATGTATGTAGTAAGAAAGTTTGAAAACTCGTATAAAAACTCTCCTGCTACTCTTACCTTTGCTTCAATTGTCCATTGTATGTCTTCTGGATGCCCTTATGCATAAGCATCATTAATCTTTCAATCCTAGTTCTATAATTTTTTAAAATTACATTTTTAGGAAGAAAAGGAAATCGCTTCTGGAGAGTTAGAAGAATGTCATCCATTTTGAAAAGAACAAGAAAAGAGAACGAGAAAAAGAGAGAAACTTTGTATAGAGATTTTAGTTGTTTAGGAAACTGATAAGTCCAACTTTAATAGCCACAGATTACCATTATCCACCACTTAACCGGGAAAGATCCTATTTTTTTGTTAATTTTCATAACTTTTGTAGAAAGTGCAAGTGTCTTTGAAAAGAGTAGGTCAATAACATCCATACTGCAAGATCTTTGTAGCAATTTTATTTCTCAAAACGAGACTACCATGTGCTCTTGCATGATAAAATTTTAAAAAATACCACCTACCACATTGTCAACACGCATTTTTGATTAGGATAAAATAAAATAGAAAAAATTAAAAAAATTAAATAGATAAAAAGAAAAGAGAATGAGAGTTAGAGAAAGCAAATCTGTGATTATTGACTCTCATAATATTTTTTTTCATCTGTTGTGTTGCCTCTCAATAAATGCTTGGTTTAATGTCCTCAGCCCGATATTACCTCTTCCATTACTCATCAACATATGCTGCCAAATTCATTGTCCATCCAATCACCGTCTTATAATTTTGAAGCACCCAAATAAGTTTGTCCATTTGTACTTGAGTGAGGTCTTTAGCAATGCTAACTAGTGATATTTCTTTCTTACCCAATTAGACATATTTGAGATGGTCTGGGATTGGTTTAAGATCCATTATAGGTGTCTTCACCACAGAAGGTAGAAGCCTTTCATTAGATATTGACAATTCAACATAAGATATATCATATCTTGATTTTTTAGCAACGAATCTAGCCCTGTTACATCATTTTTCACACCCCTCAAAATTTTCACATTCAATTTCTTTTCTTTCAAATCCTACATACGTAGATGATTTTATAAAGTAACCTCCATTCTATCATTGCTAGTTAACTCAAGCATTTGTTGTGAGTTGAGATCAATAATATCAACTGCAGAAACAACACTCACGTCAATAGGATATCTCATTATTTCAAAATATTATATTTTATAACCTCGTCATCAAACTCCATAGTAGGAGTGCCATTATGAACATCACTTTTAGCTCGGGCTGTCTTCATAAATGGTCTTCCCAAAAGAATGCATGTATAATTAGGGCATATGTCATCCTCCATCTCAAGAACGTAAAAATCAGTAAGGAAAACTAATTCATTCACCTGCACAAGAACATCTTCCACAACCCTTATTGGATATGCATTAGATCTATTAGCCAACAGTATGATAACTCCAGTTTCTTTTAAAGGTCCTAGATTTAGAGAAGCATAAATAGAATATGGCATAACATTAATTGATGCTCCCAAATCTAATATGCATTTTTCAAATCTGCTCTTACCAATGCTACAAAAGATAGTAAAATTACTCAGATCCTTACACTTTGGAAGGAGTTTTCATTAAAGAACCGCTAAAATATTCTTCCCCACACTTACTTTTTCACCTCTCCTTAACTTCTATTTGTTAGTGCATAGCTCTTTGAGGAACTTAACATATTGAGGCATCTGATTGATCGCATCAAGAAGAGGGATGTTTACCTCTATTTTTTGAAAAGTCTTAAGAATCTCTTTTTCTTGCTCATTTTTCTTAGAATTTGCTAATCTGCTAGGAAAAGGTGGAGGTGTTACACAAGTATGAGAGAAAGGTTTAGGAGTAGTTACCAACTTTGGATTCTCCTTAGGATTAATAGTCTTGTCAACAACTTTTTTATTTCGAAGAGTTGTAATCGAACTAGCCTCCTTGATTGAATTTTCATATGAAGAAGAAACATGACATTGAGTGGAAGGATTAGATTGAAGTTGAGCAAAAAATTTACCTTTTTTATGAGTACGCAAAGAGTTTGTTAATGTTGAAAATATACTTTGATCTCATTGATGTCTTGTGAAGTCTGGTTATTGATTTATTTGTGCATGCACAAATGCTTGCAAAGTCTCCTCAAGGAATTTTGTATGTGGAGCTGGATATGAAGAAAAGTTTGGTGGCTTTTGTGAATGCAACGGTTAGGCACAGTTATCATCTCGCCAACTAAAATTGGTATGATTTCTCTATTATAGGTTGTAAGTTTCAGAATATGGAGAATGAAAAGGCTTTTTGAATATGTTTATAATATTTTCTTGTGCTGGAATATTTGGGCATTCATCGATGGAGTGTCCCACAAGTTCACAAATGTTACAAACTTCTTCATCTTGCACATATATGACGTCCTTTTCCTTTTTAATTCTAGGTCTCAACTTTTCTTGTTAAAGTAGCAATCCTAGCATTCATATTATCTTCTTGACTAAAGTAATATTTGTGTTTCTTATTAGCAAGATTAGATCTAATAGAACCTTCGGAAGAATTAACACTATGCTATGATTAAGAGTTTTCTGCCAAATGGTCTAGATATTTTAGGGCTTTATCAAGTTCTTTATCAAAAAACTCACCATTACATATTGTTTCAACAAATTATTTTGTTTCAAAGAAACTAATTAAGCGTGATTTTCAAAACCATGATTTGGGCATGAATTCAACAAATCTTTAAATCTTTCCCAATATTGAAAGAAAGCTTCATTAGAATTTTGAGAAAAATATTGGATTTTTCTTTTTAAAGCATTAGTTTTATGAGTTGGAAAGAACTTTTTCAAAAATTCAGGTTTCATTTCTTGCCAACTGCCAACTGACCTAGGTTTTAAAGAGTTAAGCCATGTTTTTGCTTTATCTTTTAAAGAAAAAATAAATAATTTGAGATTAACGATCTCATTTGTACAAGTTTGATCTTCAAAAGTGGCACAAATTTTATCAAATTCTTTTAGATGCAAGTAAGGGCTTTTAGAGTCTAAACTATGGAAATTAGGAAGTAAAGGGATCATACTTGGCTTGAATCAAAAGTTATTTGCATTGATAGGAAAAAGGAAACAAGAAAAAGAAGAATTTCAAGAAGGTTGCAAGTAATAATGCATAGTACGCACCTGTTGATTCTCATTTTCATTCTGGACACTTTCATTTTCAGCTATGGTGGAAGTGTGTGAAGGTGACTCAAACAAATTTCCAAATAAAGTTTTAGAATTATTTCTAACTAAACGACGAGAATTATGATTATGATACCATATGAACATATAATCGTAAAGAAAACAAACACACAATAATTACAAAGGAAAAATATTTACAAACCTGAATACTTTCCTTGCCTTCCCCGACAATGACACCAAAAACTTGTTACAACTTTAAGGTTGCAAACCCAAGTACAGGTTGTGCCAAGTAATAAATTTCCCACAGGGAAGTTGTTTGAAGTTTTTAGGATTATATTTTTAAAATATGGGCTCAATGTAGTTTAAAATATAAAGAAAAATTTGTATTATAACTAAAAAATCAAAGTAAAAAAAGTACTGAGGATTAGGGATTTGCTCTTGAGTTTTGGATAAAGGAATGATTATTTATTATTATGTTGACCTCTTTTAAATGTCACTATTGGAATCCACACACAATGAAGTTTCCAATGGAAAGATGTTATCAAATAGCTCACGAATTAAGGTAATCATGATATTGTCTTACTATTTGCAAATTATCTCTTAACACCAATATTTGTTTATAAGATCAAGTATTTATACACATCTTTAGCTACAACAAATAAAGGTTTCACGTTAGCATTTAGAGTAGAACCATACAATAAGCTAAATGAAACCAAGTATTTATTGTGCCATTGGTGATAAAAAATCAAGAATCGTCACTAAACAAGAAGGGTTTTAATGTCAACACTTACTTATAGGATTAAGTATTTATGCACACCTTTGTCTACAACAAATTAAGGTTTCACATTAGCAGTCAGTGGAGTAGAACCGTACTATAAGCTAAATTAATCCAAGTATTTGTGGTGTCATTGGTGATACATAAATCAAGAAGTGTTTCAATAAAAAATTAAAATAATAATACAATACACCTGAACATTATGCACCTTTGTAATCATTCCTCTTTTTCCATCAAGAGGTTCACACTTTCTCCTCAACTAAATGAAATTTAGAAAGATATAATAAAAGTAGAAAAGACTAAAAATAGAAGAAAAACTAGAGAATATATTTTTATTACTACTAGAAAATTTACATTACTACTAGAGAACTTAGCTTAAAGAAAGACAACAGTAAAACTTTCTTCCCCCCTCTAAATATTTCTCTGTGTGTGCCTTCAATGACATCCAAGAGCCCCTATTTATAGTAGAAGAGTACCTAAATTTCAAATATGCTCTAAATTCACATGCCCTTTTCAGATTTAATTTTTGTCACACATTTTTCTCCATTAAATCAGCTGATTTTGGAAAAGTGATCAACATGAAAGCTATGTATTTGTCTGTTAGCTTTACTTTTCTACTTGAATTACCTATTTTCAACCACTAGGGAGAAAGTTATACTTGATTTGAAGAGATGTGTCAACATAGATAGATCCTTTCCAATTCACACACTTGGACAAATTTTTTGCTATAATCAAGGCTAAATTGGGTTGATCTTCCAACATTAAAGTTGTAGTTTTATCTCTAATTTTTAAATAAAGTAAGATTAAGGTCCATAGGGCTTTTGAATATGGATTAATGCCCAAAATACAAAAAACTACACAAGTCTGGAAACATGCTTATTTTGAATTTAATGCAAGCCCAACAATCACTTGCAAAGTCCAAGTAACTTGTTTCATATATTTTGATCTATACATGATGGACTTAGGCAAAAATGACCCTTTATTCTAATTGTGTTGTTTCTTTGATCTAATGAAATATTATCTCCCAACTTGCTCATGAAGCGTGTTGTCTTCTTTGGTTTTATTTTGGCCCTTTTTTATCTCTTTCTTGTTCATGGATTCCCTAACACAAAACATTAATAAAACTATAATGTTAACACGAATAAATCAAGGAAAGTATAAAAGATTTGATACAAAACTATATCAAAATATGCATTTATCATTCAGTTTCAGTGGTTGAGTCTGTAGTAATTTCTTGCTTGGAACTTTTCCAACTGACCGCACCACCTTTCAAGGTGAATATGTATCCATAAATGGATTTGAAGTTGTCTATATTGGACTAAAAACTAAAGTCTATATATCCCTCCAGTTTTAGTTCTCCTATTTCAATTACGAGTACCATACACGTAAGGTCCTTCCATTATCTAATTTTCTAATTGAGTATAGGGTATGGATTATAAGTTGAAACACCAATTAACTCAATAACTATGATTGCATTTCAAGTTCCAATGACTCATAATGAATCTATATTCATTCTACCCTGGCCAAGGTCTTAGAGTCATAAACTATGAAAACATAGGAGATTCACTTGTTCTAGATAAGTGATGGATTTTATGTTGGCCACTCATTAACCTCCATGCACGCTAGTACAATATCCAACATGTCCCCTTTGCGATTATCAAGCAATCAGAAGATATATCAAAATAAGGCAGGGCATGCACAAGGTTACTATAGTGTCTCAAGTCTGAGGATTAATCGTGTACTATCATAATGTAAAGATTGTTATTTCAACAGATGATGTCTCCAACTAAGAATCTCATTTGGGTCTGTTCAGTGTACTTATTTAAGCATCGCTATACTGATGCCTGTGGAATAAGACATTATTCTCAATTGAGCATGCATTGTATGCGCGGGTCTTATTGGGCTATTTGATATCCCATCTTAAAAGGCCCTTGACCCGGAACCAATTTCAGACCAGTGCCATAGAGGCATATTCCATTATCGCCATCATATGCACAACCATGCCCCATAGCTAAATTTGGTTTAGGGACCTTATCTATTATGCAGATAATAAATGCAAAGCATAAGATATAGAATATGCCTTTTATTAATGTCTAAAAAAGATTGTATACAATATACAAGAGTAAAAGACATCCAATCTAATTGGTACATCGGACATTACTCTAACAATCTCCCACTTGCTCTAATGCCAATTACCTATATACCTATGGCTCATCTTCTCAAGATGTCCCTCGAATACTCTCTGTGCTAAGGGGGGTTGTAAGTGGGTCTGCTATATTTTCTACTAAAGTGACTCTATCCACTACGACGTCGCCTCCACCAATGATCTCTCTGATCAGGTGGTGTCATCTCATGATATGCTTGGATCGTTGATGAGATCTCGACTCTTTTGCTTGTGTAATAGCTCCATTGTTATCATAGTATATTAATACTAGATCAATAATAGATGGAACTACACTTAATGTATTCCAAATAGTTCCTTTACGACATCGCCTGTAGTAATATATTCAGCCTCAGTGGTGGATTCTATAGTCGTTTCTTGCTTGGAACTCTTCCAACTGACTAAACCACCATTTAAGGTAAATATGAATCCAAAAATTAACTTTGAGTCGTGTATATTTGATTGAAAACTAGAATCAGTGTAACATTCTAGTTTCAGCTCTCCAGTGTCATATACAAGAAAGATATCCTTAGTCCTTCATGTACTTAAGGATTATCTTTATAGCTTTCTAGTGCTCCTCGCATAGATTGGACTCATATCTGCTTGTGACACTCAGAGCATGCGCGACATCAGGCCTCATATATAGCATCCCATATATTATGTTTTCTATAGTGCATGCATAAGGTATACAAGTCATCATTTTTCTCTCTTCGGGAGTCTTATGTGACATAGATTTCGAGAGAGAGATGCCATGACTCATAGCAATGTATCCCCTCTTGTATTCATCCATGCTAAACCTCTTTAGCATCTTATCTATACACATGGATTGGAACAAACCAATCATCCTTCTAGATCTATCTCTATAAATCTTTATACCTAGTATGAATGATGTATCTCCCAAATCCTTCATGGAGAATTGGTTAGACAACTTGGTCTTAATTGACTACAACATCCCTACATCATTTCTAATGAGTAGGATGTTATCAACATACATCACAACAAACGTAACTACACTCCCACTAACCTTCTTTTAGACACAAGGTACATTCGGGTTTTTATAGAAATCAAATATTTTGATTATCTCATCAAATTAGATGTTCTAGGTTCGAGAAGCCTACTTAAGTCCATAAATTAATCTTTGGAGTTTGCAAAGCTTTTGCTCGCTTTATTTGGATATGAATTCCTCAAGTTGCCTCATATAGATCTCTTATTTGATATTCCCATTAAGGAAGGCGGTTTTCACATCCATTTTCCATATCTCATAGTCATAACATGCTGATATAGCAAGTATTATGCAGATGGATTTAAGCATCGCTACTGGTGAAAAAGTTTTCTCATAATTAATTTCTTACTTTTGAGTATAACCTTTTACAGCCAGTCATGCTTTGTAGGTCACCACCTCTCCATATACTCCAAACTTCCACTTATAGACCGATTTGCAGCCAATATGAACTATTCCCTTTAGTAGGTCTAATAAGTCCATACCTTGTTAGAGTACATGGAGTCCATCTCAGATTGCATTACATCTTGCCAACTTCCAAAGTCGATGTCAGACATCACCTCTTCATACGTCCTTAGATCACTATCTAAGGGGAGAACCTCTTTTTTGTTCTCTAATAAAAAGCTATACCTCTCAGATGGCTTTAAGATCCTTTCGGATCTTCTAAGAGGTAGTGTGTTAGAAGACCCAGCCTTAGCTAGTTGGTTCATTACTACATCTATTGGGATGTCTTGTTGTTCTTAAACTTCTTCAAGTTCCATGACTTCGCCATTTCTATCCAATAAAAATTCATCCTCTAGGAATGTGGCACTTTTCGAAACAAACACCTATTATTTTGGTGAGTCGTAGAAGTAGTATCTAATGGATTCCTTTGGATACCCCTAAAAACATGCATAAATTGAATCTCATATCTATTTTATCTCCCACTTACTGCTTCATGTAAGCATTATACCCCCATACCCTAAGTTATTTATAGGATTATAGTTTTCCACGCCACATCTCATATGGTGTTTTGGGCACCGACTTTGTTGGCACTCTATTCAATAGATATGCCACTGTTTTTAGGGTATAGCCCCAGAATTAAAAAGAAAGTCCAGTGAAACTCATTATCGATCAAACCATGTCTAACAAAGTTTGATTTTTACACTCCACAACTCCATTGAGTTAAGGAGTAGGAGGAGGAGTCAATTGAGAGAGAATCTTATTATCTCTTAGATAATCAAGAACCTCTATGCTCAAGTATCCATCTCCTCGATTTGAACAAAGAGCTTTGATACTTAACACAGTCTATTTCCCCACTTCACATTTGAATTCCTTGAACTTTTCAAAGGTTTCAAATTTGTATCTCATCAGGTACACATAACCATACCTAGAATAATAGTCAATAAAGGTTGTGAAGTAATGGTAGTTTCCTTGAGCACTAACACTTAATGGCTCCCTTACATCTATATAGATAAAATCTAATAGTTCTTTAGCTCGTTCACTTGTCCAACAATTGGAGATTTTGTTATCTATCCATTGAGACAAGATTCAAGTGTTAGCAAGCCTTGCTTACGTCTAAGGTCTAGCAATTGTGCCAACTTGTAGATCCTCACCTCATAAATGTGACCCAATCTGGCATGCCATAGAGTTAGGGAACTATGATTAACTAATTTCTTTTTATTTTGTTGAATATGAAAAATAAAGTTATGGGGAGTTAAAGTATATAAACCATTTATCAATATGCAAGTAAAGATCAAAGTAGAACAAGAAAACACATATGAGACCATGTGAAATTAACATTATTTTGTGAATTATATCAAATTATTTTAACTTTTGACGTGTGATGGAATAATGAATATGGGACTCATGCAAACTTCAAGTTAAAAGTCTTTGTGCCCCATTCTATTGGAAGATTAAAGAGTTGAGATATAAAACTCGTACACGAAAGCAGAATGAGTCTCACCTTACCATATTCTTAGTTAAACCATCACACTGCCATTGAGACACTTATGTAGCAATATGAATCAACTTTTTTGAAATAGACACATATGAGACCAAGGGCATGCAATAAATAATATTTTGTGTAGAACTTCAAACGAACTTATGTTTTGATCAAGAATGAGTTGTCAGATGCAAAGCACACAATGCAAACCTCTTGCTTAATTCTGTGTATAGTGAAATTGGGATAGAAGCGAGCAAATGTATAATACTTTTACACAAACTTAGATTGCAATGAAACTCTCCAAATTTGTAACTTACTCTACAAGAGTACTATTGATGTGTTGTGATTTTACACGCTTCAACTGCAAGTGCATGGGTCACCAAGTAATAAAGTGTCTGAGCATACGGATATCATTTCCTAAGAGAGCAAGTATGTAAGTACTGAATCTAGACTTGTATGACTATATTTAACTGGATCAAATAGTGATTGGTTGATTTGAAAACTTAAATAAACGAATAAGCAAAAACTGCAACAATTAAAACTAAGGAAAAAGAGGATTAAAACTCAAGGTTGAGAAGTGTCAAGGCATTGGATTGTCGTTCTATTGCTTTGTAAATTCTTAAAAATTAATGATTAGGATTAATGTTTAGTTACGTGACAGTGGGAACTCTAAATGTATTCTTTCCCAAGACATATCAAACCTATCACTAGACATCAACATGTATATTCCTATACAAGTTCAACTATCTAATGAGGCATTAAGCTTCGTGATTTCCTCTAGCTTTTGACGGTCAAGTCTATGACTACTGCTTGATAAATCCTATATTCCTATAGTGACCTAGCCTATGGCGTGCACTACACGAGCACTTGTTGTGATATTATCTCCCGGTCTCAATCACAACAACAAGGTTCATCTCAAAATGGGTTAAATTTTAGGAAGCATTAAAAATATAGTGCATGCTCATCACAAATAAATCATCATCCACATCACATACTAGTTAACAATTCATAACTTCATTGAAATGGCTTTCTAAGCTTTTGACAATAGAGTGCTCATATTGAAATTATGCAATCACCAAGTGTTTCCCAACATCATGATTCCTCAAATTCCTCAAACGTAACAAAATGAAAAAATAAAATTAAAGAACAAAATTACAACCCCAAAAGAATCTTCACTTCTTCTTCAAAATCATCAATGCTCAATGAATTCCTCATCTTCTTGGCTTTAATTCCCAGCTCCTTGGTGAATGGATAAGTGATTATGATTGATTGTGTGTGTGAAAAGGTGTAGAAGTGTATGTCTTGATGGAGAGGAAAAGTGTGTGAATTTAGGCGTGGAGTGTGTGTGGGTAAAGAATTATGTGTTATGTGATATCTGATGTGATGTGCGAATTGAATATGTGTGAATTGTATGTGTGTATAGTGTATCTATTAAGAGCATCATATGGGTAGTGATATGTAGATGTATCTAATGTGTATATATTACAAAAGATTCCAAAATTAGCCTTTGATCACCACTTGTTGCAAGAAAAGGGCTGAAAGATCTTTTTTGTTGATCAATTGTCACCACAACACCTAGAACTAGTGTGGCGGCGTGAGTACAACAGCGCTCTGCACGACATTGAGGCACCATCGCCTATATTTCCTACGATGTCAAGCATGACTGTTTGGTGCAGCAACACAAAATACTTTGATTTTTCTTTTTCCTTTGGGTACTGTGACACCATGAACGGTGCCAAGGTGCTTTTGCCTCTGTTTTAGACAGTACCGCGGTGCCCTATTTTATGCCGCGTTGTGATTGCCTTAGCTATTTTTCTTTCTTTTTCTTATTCTTTTGGCACTTTTTCTCCATGTTGTATCTACACACACTTGTACACAAACATTGAAAGATAAGTGCACAAATCTATCCACAATATGAGAAAACATCCTAATTTATGCTATTAAAGGTGTTAAAAAACGTGTTGAATTTATGAGCTTATCAACTACCCCCAAGCTTATCAACTACCCCCAAGCTTATCTTTTGCTTGTCGTCAATCAAATTTCAAAATCAAACTAGATGTAGGCTCATAATTCAATCTTGAAAAATTCAACTTGATCAACCAACATTTTGCCGCAATAATTTCTATTATACATAGGTCTAAAAGTTCATCATAAAACTTGTGTTTCCTCAATCTTATCACGGATTTCGAATGTGTGAAGCTTCATGCATACATTCTTAGTGTGAATTTTACAACCAATGACTCTTATGATCTAAGCAAAGAAGTTCTAGGTGTTCCATAGGCTTGCTTTTCACAAGCCTTCTGCACTAATATAGACACTAGCAAACTTAGATAAAAAGGACTTCAATAAGCTTGTAACATAAGACCTAAGTATTGTCTTACAAACAAAGGGAAGGGATAAACAAAGTAAGAGAGCATAAAGTATTGCATATGGAATCTCACTCCCCTCCTTTATTTTCTCTTCCCCAATTCTCTTTCTTTTTTCTTTGCGATTCATGCTTTTCTTTTCTTCTCTTTTTGCTTCAGTTTTTCTACTTCTTTTCTTTTTTTCTTTTTCTTTTCATTTTTTTTCATTTTTTTTCTTTTTGTCATATTTTTTTTATGAATCCCAAATCTTATTTCTTGTTCCTTTGCTTTCATAACTCCCAAACTTATTTCTTTTGATATTCATGGCTATGATGAATATTCACATCATTCTTACTAATATACCTTAATGTATTCACTTCCATGCCCAAAATATTTCCATATAACCTTTACACTAAATCATGCATAATATGTCACATTAAGCTTTCTTAGGGACGATAAATGATTTTTTGGGCTACAAATGTTAGGTATAGTGAGCTACAAGAAACAAAGTCGAATAGTATTCATTCATATGCATTGCACATGCCATTCTTTGAAAGAGGCTCAAATGGGTAACTAGTGATAATAATGTGTTCATGGTAGGCTTGAAAGGCACAAATGAGTCAAAGATGACTAAATTATTTCCAAGCTTACTAGTTATCTAAGCTTTCACATCAAAGAGTAATCAAGCAAGTTCTAGAACACCCCATAATGACCAAAACAGACTCATTGGAAGCAAAATCAACACTACGTAACATGTAATTCACAAGATTTCGTTACAAGTGCTCAATGAAAATTCATCAATCATGATAAAGAACAACTATACACAAAAATCGCCATATTACAAGACTAGCAATCTTCCTTTCTTCTAGACTATATACAATATCAATTAAGTTCATCATAGGCTATGGTCATCAACATAAATCAATCTCAAATATGAGCCTCCTCAAGTTTGTAGCAAAAATATGCTTGCTCTCAGACTTTAATCACACAAGATATGTAATTCACACACAATTTCTCAACAAAAATAAAAAAAATTGGTTTAATTTTCACCAAATATAATTGTCTCACTCAAACATAAATAAAACATTATCCTCAATATTTAAAGTAAGACAAATCATGAGGGGGAAAGAGAAACTCCCTTTTTAAGTATATATACATCAACGAGCATACATCAGTTGGAGTCCAATGAGAATCCACACACCACTAAGGAGATGAAAATCTACAAATAGAAGAGGGCAAATGAAAGAACATGAGCAAAAGCAATGAAAATAAAAATAAAAAAATGCAAACAAAGCAACACAATAGATAAACCAAAGAAAGCTAAACATGTCTAAATCGAGAAATGGAATATACTTCAAAAACTAACTAAGAAATTATTCAAAAGCAAAGGAAAAAAGGGATTGGGTTGCCTCCCAAGAAACGCTTGGTTTATAGTCGATAGCCTAACTTTATTAACTATTCTTGGGAAAAGGCAAGATGTAATTTTGTCATCTTACACCCATTATCTCCTCCCAAGTAGTGCCTGGATCAGTGTAGGTCACCCCATATCAAGGGGTTTGAGTTTCTCCATATAGGCCTCACCGTGCATGGTTGATTATAACCTTGGTCTTGGCTTGCCTAAAAATTTTGATTTCACTTGAAAACACTTCTTGAAGGGTAATTTGGCCTCAAAGTGTGTAAGAGAAGCCACCAAGATTTCATCCTCCATCTCTCATCCTTTTGAATTTTCCAAAAATTCTTCCAATTCTTTCCTCAGCATATTTTTCTGCACATGCTCAACAATAAAGGGATCAAAAGCATCTAATTGAGTACACTTAAGCTTTTCATCCCAACAATTCAACCCCTTAAACATGTGTGTCTCTATGCATGCATCAACTCTTTCCTCAATCTTAGTTTATTGTAAAAAGTCAATAACCAACGCTCAAGAATATCAATTTCACCATACAAGTTTGTATCTACCAGACACTTTAGGGCTTTAGAAACATTGAAAGCCACATGGTCATCCCCTATCCTAAGTCTCAAATTTCCTAGTTATACATCAATCTAGGCTCTATTCATCGCTAGGAAAGATCAACCTAAAATAAGGAGCACATCAACATCTTATTTCATATCCAACACAATGAAATCAACT
Source organism: Paulownia fortunei (assembly GCA_019321725.1). NCBI lineage: Eukaryota > Viridiplantae > Streptophyta > Magnoliopsida > Lamiales > Paulowniaceae > Paulownia > Paulownia fortunei. The sequence goes on from CM033121.1 coordinate 13,522,262, forward strand.
GAAAAAATAAAATTGGCTACCTTTAGTAGCACATCCTCAATGATACCTCATAGATATTTGATAGATCAATCGACTAGCTGAAGTGACATGGTTGTTGGCTTTGGCCCCCCAAGTCCAAGCTTTCTGTATATCGACAAGGGCATAAGATTAATACATGCTCCCAAATCATAAAAAGTATTAGAAAATGAAATTGAACCATTGGTGAAAGGGATAGATAGAGTATCTTTTAGGGTCCTTAAGCTTAAAAAGAACCTTATTTTGGATATTCGCCGAGCACTCCTCGATTAAGTTCACCGTCTCATGTTCCTCCCATTTTCTTTTGTTTGACAAGATTTCCTTAAAAAATTAGCATGCTTGGGCATTTGAAACAAAGCATCAGCCAAGTGAATATCATTATGCAACTTAAAAACTTCAAGAAATTTCTTTAATTGTATATTCTAATGAGATCTCTTCAAAGTTAGAAGAAAGATGGGAGGACTACTTATCGATTTAGATGGAACAACCGACGTGGAAGAGGTGATATGATCGGATGTGTGCTTGACCTCCTTCTCTTGACTTACCACCTCTTGCATTTTTGGTGTCAATCTTTTTCCTAATTTGTAAAGTGATTGTATTAACTTGTGATTTGGGATTTTTCTCAGGCACTTGGCAAAGCTCATTGCACTCTCCTGAACGTCATACTTTCCAATTGCCCCACTTGAGTTTCCAAGTTTCAGATTGATGTATCTTGATTTTGAAATCTAGTTTTAGCGGTTGATATGATGCTCATCATCTTCTCCAAACTTGGCTTTTTTCTTGAGGTAGGAATCCGGGTAGTGGAGGCCTTGCCATGCTTTGTTGTTCTTAAAATATTATTTGATTCCCTTGATTGCCCCATGAAAAGTTTGGTAATTCCTCCATCCGAGATCAAATATATTAGAGAATGAATTATTTGCTTACATATTTAAATTCCCAATATAATTAGCTTGCTCAGATGAGGATAAAAATAGGTACCCGACTTGGCACTCGGTGTCATAATGTCTACCTCCACATAACTCACAAGTGATGGTTTGAACCTTCATTGCCGAAGCACTCATGGTATCTTTCTTTTCATTCAATGCTTCAATTTGAGTCGAAAGGGCTGAGTATGTGTCCACGG
>CM033121.1:13523499-13605508 GCA_019321725.1 Paulownia fortunei
CATCACCCATATGGAATTATACCCCTTTTGTGTTCTAGGTAATCCAAGCATAAAGTCCATTGTAATGTGCTCCCATTTCCACTCTGGAATCAACAAAGGCTTCAACAACCCTGATGGTCTTTGATGTTCAATCTTAACTTGTTGACAAGTTAGACATTCAGCCACAAATTTTGCTATATCTCTCTTCATTTTAGGCCACCAATAAAGTTGTTGTAAGTCCTTATACATTTTTGTGCTACCTGGGTGTACTGAGTAAGGAGTAGTATGAGCTTCTTCTAAAATATCTCCTTTCATGGCCTTGTCAAACGGCACACACAGTCTTCCTTTATATCGAATAATCCATCATTAGTAATAGAGAAGTCTGGCCTCTTTCCAACCTCAATCATTCTTTTCAATCTACACAAATGTGTCTCCACCTTTTGACCTTCTCTAATTCTATCTTGAAGTACAGGTCTCAACACTAAGGCTGACAACAAACACTTTTTCCCTTTAGGTACAATTTCAAGCTCTAATCTCTGCAAATCCAGTAATATTGACTTTTGTATAACAAAAAGAGAAGACGTGGATTTTCTGCTCAATGCATCTGCAACCACATTCGCTTTACCAGGATGATAGTTGATCACACAATCATAATCCTTCACAAGTTCTAACCATCTTCTTTGTCTCATATTCAACTCTTTTTGGGTAAAGAAGTACTTCAAACTCTTATGATCTGTGTATATCTCACACTTCTCACCATACAAATAATGTCTCCAAATTTTCAAGGCAAAAAACCACAGCAGCAAGTTCCAAATCATGGGTTGGATAATTCTTTTCATATTCCTTCAATTGCCTTGAAGCATAGGCAATAACCTTCCCATTTTGCATCAAAACAGCACCCAAACCATTTTTTGAAGCGTCGCTATACACCACGAATCCACCAATTCCAGTTGGAATGGTAAGAACAGGAGCTGTAGTCAATTTTTGTTTCAGTTCTTCAAAACTTTTTTCACAAGCATTGGTCCACAAGAACTTCACATTCTTTCTTGTCAACATTGTCATTGGAGTTGCTATCTTTGAAAACTCCTGAACAAATCGTCGATAGTACCCTGCTAATCCCAAGAAACTCCTTACTTCTGATACATTTGTTGGTGTTGGCCACTTAATGACAGCTTCTACCTTGCTCGGATCAACAGAAATACCATCTTTGATACTACATGACCTAGGAATACCACTTGTTCAAGCCAAAACTCACACTTCTTGAATTTAGCATACAACTGTTTTTCTTTAAGAACTTGCAGCACAATCTTCAAATGTTCCTTGTGCTCTTCTTTATCACGTGAATAAATTAGGATGTCATCAATAAACACAATCACAAATTTATCGAGATATTGCTTGAACACCCTATTCATTAGATCCATAAAAGCTGCAGGGGCATTGGTTAAACCGAAAGGCATCACTAGAAATTCATAATGTCCATACCTTGTTCGGAATGCAGTCTTTGGTATGTCTTCTTCCTTGATCTTCAATTGATGATACCAGAACGCAAATCAATCTTAGAAAATACAGATGCTCCCTGCAATTGATCAAACAAATCATCTATTCTTGGGAGTGGATACTTATTCTTGACTGTTATCTTATTCAGCTCTCTATAATCAATGCACAACCGCAATGTACCATCCTTCTTTTTCACGAACAACACAGGTGCTCCCCAAGGAGAATAACTAGGGCGAATAAAACCCTTATCAAGCAATTCTTGCAATTGAACTTTTAACTCTTTCAATTCTGTTGGTGCCATTCGGTATGGTGCTTTAGAAATAGAAGTAGTTCCTGGCATAACATCAATCACAAATTCGATCTCTCGATTCGGTGGTAGTCCGGTAAATCATCTGGAAATACCTCAACAAATTCTTGAACCACATCTACATTTTCTGGCTTTAATTGTGCTTCAACTGAGGTGTCCAGAACACTTGCCAAATACCCAACACAACCTTTATTCAACATCTTTTGAGCTTTCAATGCAGATATAATTGGTAAGGACCGTGAGAATGAGATACCATTAAACATAAACTGTTCTTCCCCAGGTGGCTGAAAAATCACAATCTTCTTATTACAATCAATTGTTGCATGATATTTGGTAAGCCAATCCATACCTAGAATAACCTCAAAATTTGGCATCGGTAAAAACAACAAGATCTGCATAGAGAGTCCTATCACTAATCTGAATAGAACAAGCCCTTAACATTTGGTTGGAATCCATTTCTTCCCCAGATGGAACAGTCACACTGTACCTTACTTTTAATAAATCTGGTGTAATGCCCAATTTTCTCACAAATGCACATGATGCAAATGAATGCGTAGATCCAGAATCTATCAATGCAATTGCAGGTATCCCAAAAATTAAAATAGTACCTGTGACTACGGAAGCATCTGCATCAGCTTGTTCTTGTGTCATTGCATACACTCTCCCCTGAACTTTCCCCTGTACTGTTGGGCAATCCTTTGCTATATGTCCAGGCTTTTTACACTTAAAGCAACGATTAGTACCACTATAGCATTCCCCAAAATGATTCTTCCCACACTTAGTACATTTAGGCCTTTCAATTGTAGAAGAAGTCTGTCCAACTCTAGGACGCTTTTCATTCCCTTGGCTTAATTTTTGCTCTCCTTTCTTCCACTGGTTTAGATTTCTTGGAGTGAATACTTGCTTCTTTTGTTGTTGAATTTCTCAATCTCTTTCTCATCTAAATCAGCCATCAAAGCCTTGTCCACCAGTTCTCTAAACTCTGTTACTGAAGACATTCTCACATCTCTTCTAATTTCAGGATTAAGGCCTCAAGAAATGATCCATCTTCTCATTGTTGTCTCTGGCAATGTATGGTACATACTTGCAACCCTGTTCAAATTTTCTCACATAATCACATACAGACATCGCTCCTTGTTTTAACTCCAAGAATTCCTTTACTCTGAGTGACCTAGCATCCCTGGTGAAATACTTATCATAAAAGATTGTTTTAAACCTCTCCCAAGTTAGTTTTTCCATATTCACTGCAAGTTTAGCTCCTTCCCACCAAGTTCTAGCATCCTTCTTCAACAAGAAAATTGCACAGAGTACCTTCTCAGCATCATCAATTCGCATGTAGTCAAAGATAGTGTCCAAAGATTTCACCCATTCCTCTGCAACCATGGGATCAGACCCACCATTAAAATCAACCGGTTCCATCTTTCTAAACTTCTCATATACAGCCTGTGAAGGATCCTGTCGAGCTTGTGGTGGAGGAAGGCGCTGATTCTATTCTTGGGTTCTTTGTTGCATATCTAGCAATTGTTGTATCTGTTCACCATGCATTCTAGTTTGTTGTTGAATGAGATCAGTCAAATTATCCACCACACTATGATTACCCTCATGATCATCCATTGTCTTCCTTTTTGGTGCCATGACCTGATATGCATTGCCCAGTCTTATTCTTCATTAGCCAATATAAATGCATAATCATGACAATAACATGGAATGAATATAATCAAATAAACATGTAGTTGACCAAGTTTCCCAGCCAGGATGTGTTCATATGCCTTCTTCTGTCTACAGGAACGACTAAACTCCGCTCTGATACCACAAACTGTAACACCCCTTAACCTAACTGCAGAGCCTAAACAAGCTGATACAGTTAAGTCAAAAAATGTTAATTTTTCATCTTTACTAGAGTTATGGTTTTTAATAAAAGTTCCCATTCTTAGCTATAAGAGAAAGAACTTGAATCATTTTAAACACACCATATACATATATCAAAACTGAGTACATCTGTTTACAAAACCATAACAGAGCGGCTTATTTAAAAACAAACAGAGTTTTCAAAATAAACTACAAAACATGTCGAAGCATGGCATATGAACAAATCTCTGTCCGGCCGCTCTAGAGACTTAGTCAACCTCTAAACCTGTACATTTCCACCTGCATCACATGAATCTAATGAGCTAAAGGCTCAGTAAGATGAAACTGATGCAATAACAAATAACATATATGCACATCTCATAAATCATTAAATGCAATATTCTATTTAATAATTTTCATTCATAAATCATTCTTTAGGGCCCTTGAAGTGTGGTACCTAACTAATAGCGATAGACCATAGTTTTCGGAACCTGTTCATAATGATTGGCCAATAAGAGAACTAATACGGGGTTTCCATACTTGGTCTTTCAACCTCAGGTATTAGCCGTATTCTATCTCATTCATTGTGGCTTTCCTATACCGGTTTTTCAACCTCAAGTATTTGCCACCATTTGTTGGGCCGCCGGTCCTCCCGCGTCCTTGTCTACCCGACCATCAATCAAGTACCATACTTCCTTTTCAAAAACCTCATTATATTCTTAATAGTGTCATGCTTCATAAACCATAAATGCATCAAACATTACATCATTTGACAAACAACAACAATCACATTAAAACATGAACAAACATTATATGATTCTTGTGATACACCAAATGAAAGCTTCAACTTACCTCAAGTCCACTTTGTGCTAGGTGAAAAGCCAATCTCTTTGGAAGATAGGATGTGTTAAAGGCCTAACATAATCAAATCATGTACCATTTAATATCCTTTTTATAAATCATTTAGTCTATTCTAGTTAAAGTTTATATACACTTTTCAATCTTTTGTAAAGAATTACATATCAATTACATAACCTTAAAAACAATGCATACTCCATATTTTACTACTAATTCAAAACATTAAACATTAGGGCAGCCATTAAATAACTAATAATTCAAATATGATTATTAGGGCAGCCCCTAAAACATGAACACAATCCGAATTAAAATGACGTAAACTTGATTCTAACTTAAATTGATTCTAACCTTCAATTAAGCAAACTAATTGCTATTGTTTTCAATCATTCAAAGAAACTTCCAAACACCATATAAGCATTACAAAATCAATAGAAACAAGTAAATTAAACAATTTCACAAGACTATCAATTTTGCTAAAAATTAGCTTAACTAGCTTGGTTTTGGCTTCAAGTGTAACTTACTTAAGTTTTCAATCATACAAAAGCATACTAAAACATGTAACCATCCAAGATACTACAAATTCATCATAAGAAACATTGAAAAAGAATATACCTTGATTAAGTTGGATTTAAGCTTCAAAATCAACGGTTTTCAAGCTTAAAATGATGGAAACTTGTTCTAGCTTGTTGCTATGGATTGAATTCAACTTTTGTGAGTATGAGAGTGTAGAAATTTGGGAGAAACTTAGGAGAATAAGGGCTGGTCGTTTTTGAGGTGCTTCCACAAGAAATATGGATGAAAATGATTTCTTTGACCTTTCAAAGAGAGGTAAGTGGAGTGGTGATGATTGGTTGCATCATGCTTGGTGTCTTCTCATGCCAAAAGCCACGTTCATGGGCTAAGGAGATGATAAAAATTGATGCTTTTGGTGTTATAATCAAGTGCAATGCGGTTTAGAATGGTTTTATGCAACCTAGTCAACCAACCAATCAAATTGCACCATTGTGCATACATTTAGTTCTTAGCCAATGTAACATATTTCAAGTAAATATTTAGACAATTAATCACTTTAGCATATAACTAGTATGGAGCAATACAAATAATTCATTTCATAGCCATTCAACACATCAATCTTTCTTAACCGAGATACCGAGCTTTTCACTGCAAAAAGGGCACTTAAGGAATATGTTAAATTAAGAAATGAAAGTTTGATCTCATATTTCATGTACTAATGCATGTTAAATCATAACTAAAGCATATAATAACAATTATTCATGTTCGTGCAATCATGCTATTTGTAAGCCATAATTCAATAATGCACATTGATTAGATGCAAATTCATGCAAAATGCTTATTATTGGCTATATAGGAGAGAATTGAGAATTGGGCATTACAGATTAGCTCCACTATCTTTAGTTCCTCAATAGCTTCATTTCAATATTCTCGGTTTTCTTATTCCTATCTTTCAATTCTCCATCGATAGAGTTCACAAGCTTTCTTTTTCCTTTTTGGAGAGTTATCACCACTACCTGTGTTGCTTGATTTTGTAGATGTTTTTCACAAAGTATTTGCGTAGCATTCTTGAGTCATCCGTTGATCCCCGATAGCCTCGTTAATCCCTCACTGGTACAAAATTTCAGCTTCATATGGTAGGTAGAGGCTATGGCATGGAATAGATTCAAACTAGGCCTCCATAGGATCATGTTATATGTTGAGGGAGCATTGACCACTAGGAATTTCACCATCTTTGTTACTCTTTTAGGGTATGACCCCAAGAGAAAGGGAGAGCTTTCCACCACTTTACCTCTAAACCCTATCAATGGGTGTTCGCTAGGCTCAATTGAGCATTGTCAATGCCGAGTTTTAAGAATATATCATAGAAAATTATGTCGGCAGAGCTTCCACTATCAACTAAAATCTTTTTCACCCAAAAATTGGAGAGAGTTGAGAGATAACTAGGGCATCATTGTGCTGCTCCCGTCGCCCCTCTAAGTCAGACTCTCCAAATGTCAGCTCCTCTACAGATGTTTGTAGTTGATAGATTTGCTCAAATAGATGACTAGAAGGGTATATAAATTGACTTCGCTTGCTGCATGCAGCAGGGCTCTTCTAGCATTTGATGAATCTCCACTAGTGGATCCTCCTAAAATGACTGCTATCACCCCGCCATTGGTAAATTCTCTCATTCCCCTCTATCGAGGTGCTCTTAATTATCTCCTCTATTTTGTTCTCTATGTTGTTCCCACTGCTTAGGAGCATTACATCGGCGTTGATCTCGGCGATTGTTATTGACTTTATCAACAAACTCAGTAAGGTAGCCCTTGTGGATCAACCTTTTGATCTCTTGTTTCAAATGAAAGCAATATTGAGTAGTATGCCCTCTATCTCGATGGAAACAACAATACTTATCAGGTTTTGCTCTTTTGGAACATTCTCTCAATGGGCGAGTTGGCTGAATCAAGCCATGCTGCTCGGCCACCATCAAAACTTCAGATAACCAAACATTGAGGGGAGCGAATCGAGTGTATGCATTGGGAGGAGGAGGGCACCTTTCCTCCTTCATTTCTTCTAGCCTTTCTTAATCTCGTTGCTTCTACTTTCTGGAGCTGTTAGTCCCATCACTTCTTCAATGTGAATATACTTTTTAGCTCTTTGCAACAACTCTTCAAGCGTTACGGGAGGTTTTCCCACAATGGATTCTTTAAATCTCCCATAGCGGAGGTTTTGTTGCATTATCTCTGCTAACAACTCATGATTGATATGGGGGACCTCGTGAACACCTTCTACGAAACATTTGACGTGATCACAAAGTGGCTCTCCCTCTTTCTGGGTGATCGAGAACAAGTATGCAGCTATTTTTGGATATTTTTTATTAATGGAGAACTGGTGCAGAAAATGTTGAGTAAGTTGCTCAAAGTTGATAATTGTTCCTCCAGGGAGTTGATTAAACCAAGAGAGAGCTCGCTTGGTCAACGTGGTTCTAAAAAACTTGCAGTATGCAGCATTGTTTAAATCATATAGGTCAGCCTTTACGTGAAACCAATCTAGATGTTTCTGAGGATCGCCAGTTCTGTCGTATTCTGATAGGTTAGTTATCTTAACTCCTACTGGGAGGGACTCCGCAAGATAGCCGAAGAGAAGGGGCTGTGCTTCGGGGGGAGAACTACTAACGGGTAGCATTCTCCACATAGGTATGTGTTCTAGATGGATAAGTTGGTTGATTGGTATGAATATGTGACCCCGCAATTGGAGTTGACAGCATGGAGTGTGTCGGCTTGGCTTCATTTCATCGCTTGACCTTATCTTCTGGTCGAGAAGTGCGACTGTTCATTTTTTCTCTTGCTCTACTCAGAGATGGAGTTGCAGGCCTTGATCTATCCTAGCCAGGAGTAGGAGAAGAAGTGCGACTCCTTTGGAGGGTTTCTGGGGAGCGCTCTCTATGATAGGTTGCAGCAAATAGGGCGACTGCTTCAACCGCGGCCCTGGCACTCGCTTCTTCAATCATCTTCCCTAGAGCTCCATCAATAAGTTGGACTCTCAGTCCATCCTACAATGGTGGAAGTTGGTTCATGGGACTGCTAAGAGGCGATCGTCGAGTAACACCACCATTTTAGATATTTCGAGCCAATAGGTCAACTGGTTGTTTTGGGGCTCTTCCTGCTAGGGGATCGATTCCTTGGATGCTAGCCTCTTTAACTGATCTAGACCTGGTCTGCATTTCTCAATGATCATGTAGGTTTTCCATAGACGATGCTAAAAATAATGTGGAAATCACCTCCTTGTAATGGACCAGGCGAGCTGGAGCGCTAGTCGGTCATGAAGCTGGTGGGTTGCTACCTGCATCATGAATTAATATTAGGGGTGTCAGGGGTTGCCCGGCGAAGACCCTCCAACGCTTAAGTCAGTAAGCTGTGTAGGTGAATTAAACCAAAAACTAGAGAGTCCTTAAGGCTTAATCAAATGCGTACCTCTTAATTATGAAAATATGAGGGTATTTATAGCGAAGAATAAAATCTTTATGTACTATCGGGCCTCCGGTCCATTGGAGAATTTTTCTTTTGGTCTTTAATATCTCGGCCCACTCTATTAGCCCATATTACTTAGATTAGTTCATTTAGGCTCGGCCCATCATAATGTGGTCCAATTATGATAGGCTAAGCCCATCAGTTTCTATTTTGAATAATGGTGCATTAGCGGGTTTATTTAAATCCACAAGGGGCTTGAGGCAGGTCACCTTCTTTATTCATTATTGTGGTTGAGTTTTTTTCTAGAGGATTACAATATTTATTCTCAAATTATTCTAGATTACAATATCATTAGGTAGGTGGTATTCTCATTTCTCATCTTTCATACGTCGATGATATTCTAATTTTTTTGAAGTCTTCAAGACAAGGATTAGAACATGTCATGGAGTTTTTGCAAGAATACGAAGGAGTTTCGAGCCTTATTTTTTATGCCTCTAAGTGTTCTTTTGTTACAAGTGAGAAGATTGACCCTGAAATATTATTATGGTTAAGCAGACTACTGGTTTCACACATAAGCATTTGCCTTCTGTGTAGCTTGGGGCACCAATTTACAAGGGCTAGAAGAAAATTCTTTACTGAAAGATTTTGTCACCAAGGTTCGTTCTAGGCTCCAACATTGGGAGAGAAATCAACTTTCACATGGAGGATGACTATTAATGATTAAAAGCATTCTATGTGCCATGCCCATTCATATCCTTTAGATTATTAATCCCCCGAAGGCTGTCTTGATTCGAATTGAAAAATTATTTGTTAGATTTTTATGGGGAAATACTTAAGGAAATCCTCAACTTCACTGGACTTCTTGGAATAAGATTTGTTATCCATTCAATGAAGGTGGACTAGGTGTTCGATCTCTTTCGGATGTGGCTTGCTTTTTTTACTATAAATTATGGTGGAGGCTTCGTATGAGTGATTCACTATAGTCAATATTTATTTTCTATAAATATTATTCCATGGCGTCTCCTATTCTAGCAAAAGTCATTGTTCATAAATCTCAAGTTTAAACGGCTTTGCAAAATTCGAACTAGGGCTGAAATGCACATTTTCTGAAGCTTGGGACTAGGAAAATTTTCATTTTGGCATGATAGGTGGTTGAATGGACAACCCTTGTATGAGTGAATGGAGGTTCAAAATTTGGGGCTTAAGGTATATGATTTCTGGTGTGCTACTCAATAGAACCAAGACTCAACACATCAACAGTCTAGATAAGACCATTACATTCTTAATATCAATGGACCGCACTAATAATGTTTAAATCCCAACTATAATTAATTTCATTATGGACTAATTTTATTTATTATCCATAATATTAATCTTCTTGTATATAACATTTATATACTAAGATTATGGTTACATAAAAAAAATAGGGATTTTGTGATATTCACTAGCATACCAATATGTATAAAAACAAGTATCAAATATTATTAAATTAATTCAACAATTAATGTATTAATATACGCTTTTAGGGCACTATTCTTAACATGTTCCTCATTCAAAATGAGTTTTGGAAATTAGATTTTTCTATTGCGGATTATTTCCAAATTCATCTTCCTTTAGACAATCAATGACTAAAATCATTCAAGTTCAGTGGCTGAAACCAATAGATGGAATTTAAACTTAAATACTGACAAGCTGTGAAATTGTATCCATGGCTTGTTGGAGCAGAAGGTTTGCTACGGAACAATCGTAGATTTATGGTGTTTGCTTTCACATATTTCTTGGGAGATAAAACCAACACAGAGCCAGAATTGGCAGGAGTTGTGCATGGATTGTAGTTATGCACTCAGCAAAACATTTCTCAAGTGTGGCCTAATTTTTCCATTCTTAATTTGCTCAAGACTGGTCATAGGGGTGGTTGGCATTTGTTGTTAGAATAGTGTCCGACGTGCCAATTATTTTGGCCGTTCTTATACTCTTGCGAATCATTTTTATTTATATTAATATCATTTAAATGGAAATCTTTATCTTAAATTCATCATAAGAATTAGATAAAGTCCTTAGATCACACATAGCTATGGGGCATGGTTGCGCATATGATGGTGATCGTGGAATATGCCTCTAAGGCTGTGATCTTAAAATGTTCCAAGTTAAGGATCAATGAGATGGGATATCATTGATCCCGTTGAGACTTGCGCATACGATGCAGGCTTGAAAGGAGGATGCTTCATTCCATAGGTAATGGTGTGGAGACACTAGTGCATATATGCGGGTGCTTGTTGGGAACAAGTACACTGAACAACCCCACCTGAAAATTTCCAATTGGAAATATTCTATTGTCGAATGGGAATTTTCTCATTACGATAGTGCAAGAATTAGTCATTGGACTTGAGGCACCATGGTAATCTTGTTCATGACATGTTGTACTTTGATGTATTTTTCGATTGCATGATAATCACAAGGGGTTTATATTGGGTGAAACATCTTCATGTATGGAGATTAATGAGTGGCCAACAAAGGATCCGTCATCTATCTAGATGAATAGGTTAATCTCCTATGTGTTCCACTATACTTGACTCTAAAATCCTTGGCCAAGGTTGGATGGAAATTAGACATGGAGTTTTCTAATTATTCATCATCGAGTCAAGCTACTAGGAATGGAAACATAGTTATTGAGTTAATGGGGTTTTGACTCAACATCTATGCCCTAGGCTCAATCGGGAGATTAGATAACGGAAGGACCGTACTTGCATGGTATTCGTAATTGAAATAGGTTCGCACATTCACCTTAGACTAGAAGTCATGATGCATTGCTAGGTGCTTCCCATGTCTTGTGGGTTTTTGGAATTAATGAGTTAATTCCAAGAGAATTAATTAATTGGATTAATTAATCAGAACAATTAATTGTTGAACTAAGTCACAAGAGTTGTGAGCCCACGGCTAGCTTAAAGTGAACCTAAGGGGTCACACACAAAACTTGGACAAGTCCATTTCTAGCCTAGAAATTAATCCAAGTGTTGGATTAAATTAATTAATGTGATTAATTAATAGGGGTTAAATTAATTCAATTGTGGAATTAATTCAATTAATTAATTGGATTAATTGATTTGACCTAATTGGATTAGGGAGCCCAATTGGAACATTTAAATAATTGATTGGATCAATTAACTAAGATGGACCTAATTAATTAAATAAATTAATTTAATTGATTGGATCAATTAAAGTAGGGCCTAATTGATTACTTAGACCTAGGCCCATTAGGTGTGGACTTGTAGGAAGCCCTTTAAGAAATTGGATTGGGAATCCAATTCCTAAAGGAAGTTGAATTAGGAATTCAATTTCTAAGAGGTAATAAGAAAAAAGGAAAGTCCTTATGGGATAAGGAAACTTACCAAAAGAGTTGGAGATAGAAAAGGAAGAAGAGTCCTACATGGAAAGAACTTATGAAAGTCTTGATTGACAATCTTCTTGGATGTTTTTTTTTATGGGGATTTTATTGCAGATTTTTGTGAAAAAAAAATGTGGAAAACAATCTCTCTCTTGAAGAAAAATAATTTTTTTTATCTCCAACAATTCGTCCCTCATTTCCTTTCAATCTCCAAAAGTTCACCAACCTTTTATCTAGTTTAATTCTTGATTTAATTGTTGAATTAATAATTAAATTAAACACCTAAAACACTAATTGTTAGTGTGTTCTTGTTCCAAACAAAATCGTTCTGTGATAGAATTATCGAATCGAAAACTACTAGCATAGGATTCGGTTGCGAGTGGGCATCCAAGGTATGGATACCGTTAAAGAGATAACATTTGGGATCCTAGAAGCGAATCAGATTTCAATCAAAGGGGTTTTGAATTGAAGAACATGGAGATACTTTCATGCAGGGATAACGATTTGAATCATTTCAATCCCTACATCAGCCGGAGTGCAAATCAAGGTAAGAATTTCTGAAACTTTCTTACTTTAACTATCAGAAAAACGCACAACTGAATAATCGCAAAAGGGTTCCAGGATTCATTTTAATTACATGTGATGTAATATATATTTATATTTTTGAAAAATTTTAAATTCCGTTGCGTATACGTTTCCCGGGATCACGCGAACCCAACATTTGCAACATCTTCTTTTGAAGGCTAAGTTATTAATTAGAAATCTTGATTTCAAATTCTCATATGTTTATCGAGCAGAGAATTCTATAGTTGATTTTCTTGCTAATATGGCTTGTCATACATAGACCACTGAAGTTGTCAATCAAAGCTCCTTTCCACTTGGTCTTCAAGGCTTCGTTAGATTAGATAACTTTTGTTTTCCTAGTTTTAGATTTAAAAAAGCATTGTAAGGGAGTAAGTACTCATCTTTTATCTTTCTTGTTGTTCTTTTTATTTTGTAAAGGGAGTTAGTACTCTTTCTTCATTATTTTTGGAACTCACATGTATTCATTTTTGTATAATAATAAATGGTAGGTGTCCACGTCAAAACCTATATCTAGGCACATACGACTTTCCTTAAAAAAAATTCCTAGTAACTTGATTTGATGATCAAATTATTATTTTTTTCTTAATTTTCGTCTGACCTTTACCATGGATTTCCAAAATCAAGTACTGCAGAAAAGATAGGAGATTCACCTATTCATCTAGATAGGTGACGGATCCTTTGTTGGCCACTTATAAACTTTCATACACAAAGATGATACCCCAAAATATTCCCCTTGTGATTGCCACAATCGAAAATAAATCAAAGTACATTATGTCGTGTACAAGGTTATAATGGTGCCTCAAGTCTAAGGACTAATTCAAGCACTATCTTAACGATAAAATTCTCATTTGATAATATTATTTCAATTGGTAATTTTCAGACAGAGTTGTTCAATGTACTTGTTCTCTAACAAACACTGACATACCTCACTAACGTTACAACACCGATAACTATGGAATGAGGCAACCTCCATACAAGTCTATATCATATGCTCAAGTCTTACTGGGCTTTTTGATATCCCATTTCAATGACCCCTTGACTTGGCATGTGTTTAAGACCAAAGCCATAGAGGTATACTCTATGATAACCAACTTACGCGCGATCATGCCTCATAACTATGTATGGTCGGGACTTTATCTAATTCAATATTAACAAATTTAAGATGAAGTTGCCATTTTATGATGTTAGTTAAAAAAAAAGTTTATTACAAGAGTACAACAACGACCAGTCCAATTTGCTCACCGAGCACTATTATAATTTTTTGATTGATGAGACAACTTTTGTTAAGAACAACAACAAGATCCTTTTCTACCAAATTTATTTTATTTTCTTCATTTGTCCTTTGCAATGACGGTATTCCTTGGCCAAATATCTAGGCTTTCCATAGATATAGCAAAGGTCGTTCTTTCTCTTCTTGTTGTTCCTATATTATCTTTATTCTTGCTAGAATTGAAGTTCTTCTTCTTCTTGTTTTTTTCTTGAAAGTTACTTTAAAATTCTTTTCTTCCACATTGTTAATACCATCATTCTTCCCTAAACTTGAACCCTTTCTAAATCTTCTAGTCTCAGCCTATCATGATTTCATGTATTTTAAGCATGATTATGTGGATAATTATTTTAAGAAAATCATGCTTCCCGTTTGTATGGTGTTTGAGTGCTTTCTTAAGTTAAATCTTAATATGCTTCGAATTATGCTTTCAAATTTTAAAGGAAGCATGTTTATATATTGTACAAGCGTGCCACAAAAAATCTCATGGCTTCATGTGTAAACATGAAAAATTTATAGCCAATTATGCATTGACATGTGTAATATATTTTTGTTTATCAATTTAATATTTTTATTTATTTTTGAAATTATCATTAAATTCCAAGATTAAATAAGATATTTAATTGGTATGCAAATTAATATTACCATGGATGAAATTGTAATATTTTGGCAATTCAAATCATATCTTGGAAATTATTGAAGTGAATGCCAATATTTTAGTAATCCAAATCACATCTTATGATTAAGGAAATAAATATCAATCAAATCATGAATGTAAATCAAATCATGTTACTTCATCAAATAATTATGGCAAGAGCTCCTATACTACAAATATAATAGAGGTAATCACTAAGAAGTTAAACACAAGTTGAGAAGAAAAAGAAGTCCAAATTAAAAAGGTATTGGAGAAAGTTCTCTCAACCCAAGTCCATCAAATTTAAGGAGATCCAAGGTGTTCAAGGTGAAAATTAAGGCGTTCGTCACGGAGCTCATCAAATTATGGCGTTTAATTCAAGATTAATGTGCTAAACCCTTGAATTACCATTATTGAAAATCAAATCAGCCTTAGATGAGATCGGAGGGTCGTTCCATCAAGAAATTACCAAATCCACAAAGTCAACATTATTAAAGAGAAGAATCAGAAGAGTGAAATAGAGATTGTACCTACATATTTTCATCAAATTCAATAAAATTTCAATTTGTACTATTTTTCTTATTTGTAATTTTTGCATACAATGAAATTTGTATTACAAATTTCTAGCACACCCAATGGGATGATCTTTACCTCACATCTCATCTCTTCATAAATCAAATTCAAAGTTCAAATGGAGATAAAGAAAAATCACTCAAACTTCACAAATGTTAAAATACAAGCATGAGATGGAAAAAAAAGATGGTATTTTGCCAAGCCATGAAGCCGCCACTCCAAATTCTATTTAAATGGGGCAAATGAAGACAATATTCCATGTGCTCACTCAAGATTTCATTAAAATGAGACAACGAAGGCGGTGTTCCATGTCTTCAGTTAAATTCCATTCAAAGCTGACAACATGGTGATGTTCCATGTCTTTACTCAAATTCCATCCAAAGGTGGTAAGTGATGGCATCATTTTATATCTTCACTCAAATTCCATTCAAAGAGGGCAAATGAAGGCGGTGTTCGAAAGGGGCCAAATGAATGCGTCATTCCATGCTTCTCTCAAATTTCACTTAAAGGGGGGCAAATGAAGATATTGTCCCATGTGTTCACTCAATTCCATTCAAATGGGGAAAATCATGAAAATGAAGTTGTTGAAAGCTAATTTCAAGTAAATGAAGAAAAATAAGTGGAATCATATTCAACTTTTAAAGCCCATAGGTACGAGCATAAGCTATCTAGAATCTTTAAATCAAATCCTATTCAAGTCCTCCAAGATATAAGCATAAACTATCTAAGATTGTCAAATTAAATCCTACTCAAATGCTCTTTGATAAGAGTATAAATTTTCAGTAATGCTCCTAAATACGAGTGTAAACTATCTAGAATTGTCAAATTAAATCCTGCTCAAGTGCTCCTGGATATGAGCAAAAACTATCTAAATTTTTCAAATTGAAGTTCTCTCAAGTGCTCTTTGATGAGAGCATAAACTATCAACAATGCTCCTAGATACGAATATAAACTATATAAAAAATTTAAATTGAAGTACTCTCAAGTGCTCATTGATAAGAGCATAAATTGTCAGCAATGCTCCTAGATACGAGCACAAACTATCTAAAATTTTCAATTTGAAGTCCTCTCAAGTGCTCTTTGATAAGAGTAAAAACTGTTAGTAAACCTCCTTGATAGAGTATAAACTATCAGCAATGCTCCTAGATACGAGCATAAAAATTTTTAAATTGAAGTCCTCTCAGGTGCTCCTTGATAAGAGCATAAACTGTCAGGAAAACTTCTTGATAGAGCATAAAAGGTCTACAAATCAAATCAAAGGAAACACTCCTTGACGAGAGTATAAAAGGTCTACAATCAAATTAAATGAAGCACTCCTTGACATGAGTATAAAAAGTTTACAAGTCAAATCAAATGAAGCACTCCTTGACATGAGTATAAAAGGACTAGAAGTCAAATTCAAATGAAGACTCTTTAATACGAGTATAAATTATCTAGAAATGTCAAATTGAAATGATGACTCATTGATACGAGTATAAACTATCTAACAAAGTCAAATTCAAATGGAGGCTCTTTGATACAAGTATAAACTATCTAATAAATTCAAATTCAAGACTCCTTGATACGGGTATAACTATCTACAAATTTCAAACAAATTCAAGTTAAGACCTCCTTAATATGAGAATAAAATATCTACAAAGTCAAATCAAGTCAATAACTCCTTGATATGAGGATAAACTATTTACAAATTCAAATCAACTCAATTGAAGAACTCCTTGATATGAGCATAAACTGTCTACAAGTCCAAATCAATTCAATAGAAGAACTTCTCGATATGAGTTTAAACTATCTCCATGTTTCGAATAAGTTCAAGTAAATTATTGTGACTTGATCTTCTTGATGAAAAAGTTCGAGACTCATTAACTTTTCGCATCCGTCAAAACAAATGCACATGAACAAGTCTTGAGAGGGAAATTGTAAACATGGAAAATTTGTAGCTAATTATGCATTGACATGTGTAATATATTTTTATTTATCAATATGATATTTTTATTTATTTTTAGAATTATCATTGAATTCCAAGATTAACAAAGATATTTAATTGATAAGCAAATTAATATTACCATGGATGAAATTGTGATATTTTGGCAATTCAAATCATATCTTGAAAATTATGGAAGTGAATGATAATATTTTGGTAATCAAAATCACATCTTGTGATAAAAAAATAAATATCAATTAAATCATAAAGGGCTAATCAAATTGTGTTACTTCATCAAATAATTACGACAAAAGCTTCTATACTACAAGTATAAATAGAGGTCATCTCCAAGAAGTTAAACACAAGTTGAGAAAAAGAAAAAGTCCAAGCAAGAAAGGTGTTTGAGGAAGTTCTCTCAGCCCAAACCTATCAAATTCAAAGAGATCCACAGTGTTCAAGGCAAAAATCAAGGCATTCATCGAGGAGCTCATCAAATAATGACGTTTAATTTGAGATCAAGGTGCTAAGCCCTTGAATTAACGTTATCAAAAATTAAATCAGCCTTGAAGGAGATCGAAGGGTCGGTTCTATCAAGAAGTTACCAAATCCACAAAGTCAACGTTATTGAAGAGAAGAATCAAAGAAGTGAAATAGAGATTGTACCTATATATTTTCATCAAATTCAATAAAATTTCAATTTGTATTATTTTTCTTGCTTGTAATTTTTGCAGACAACGAAATTTGTATTACATCATTTTTTTTTGTATGATGAGATATTATGATTTTGTCATGAAAATTGTAGTAAATTTATCTTTGTTTTTCAGTAATTTTTTGTTTGAATTATGGAACAAATTTTATATAGTTAGAATCCTTGTGAAATAAGCTTTCCAACCATATATTTCATGATTAAAAAAGCTTAGAAATGAGTGAGCTTTGGCCTTTAGAAGTTAGGATTGTGCATTAGGTGTTGGATTTCAAAACAGATGGCCCCTTTGGATTCATAAGAATTGAAAATAGGGGGTAGCAGGAGCGATGTTGCCGGAAAATGCTGGGAAAGCACATACCGAGGCTACAGTCCCACACGCGGCGGCACGTGTGGGCGCGTGCGCTATCCTTCGATCGTCATTTTTTGACGAAAATGACACTATTTTGATCAAAATTTAAATTTCTATTTTTTGTAATTTAAAATTTATTTTTCAAAATTAAAAATTATTTTTTTCTAACTTATCTTTAAAAATTGTATAACATTATAGAAAAATACTTTTTGATCGAAAAAATTTGGAATTTTTTATAAATTTTCAAAAATATTTCTTATACTTCGGGTACTTGGATGAAAATTTATAACACGTTTTGATTAATGTGTTATTACATTATGTATGAAAATTAGTTTTTCATACAAGAAAATTATGAAATTGAGCATGTTTATAATTTTGAGTGTTTAGAAAATTTTCATCTTGTGTTCTTTAATATTACGATTGGCTTTGTGTCCAATCTAATATTTATTTCTATTTTCTAGATATGCCAATAATCAGACACACTCTTAGCATCCTTCGAGGGGAAGCTAGAGAAAGAAGGACTCCAAAGCATGTGGCAGAGTGGGAAATTTATAAGAATTATAAAATGGATCAGTTGCACTCTTTGCCACAACATCTTAAGATAATGAAGGAAAAACACAAGCAATTTCTTCATTTGGGTCATAACTTCAATGGATATAGTTATTATGTAGAACGTCAAAAACTTAAAAATTCTGTACCCGAAGAGTGGAGTAATATTATTAATGAAATAATTGACCGAAAGGGAGACATAGATCTTAAAGTATTGAGATCAAGGTTGATTAAGATAAGAAGGAAAGAGATGGAACTCAAGATGAATAAATCATTATCTTTGAGGATAAATTCTGGACGTCGTATCTTAAAGTTTGCTCCAACAGATAGGCTTTCAGAATGAATGACCAATATGGTATCTCGTTTATATGTTAAGAAGGAATTTTGTTTTCCTTAAGGAGATGACTCATTATGTACATAGTTTTGCTTTAGTAGCATTTATGAAGATGTTATGTAATATATGCTAATGTACTTCATGCTATGTAATATATATTTGCTTTAAAATATGCATTGTGAATCTCTTAATGATGTAATAGTTTTAAGATTATGTGATGACAACACATGCTTATTATCATATATATGAGAAGATGGATTTTTGTGTAGCATGAGTTATGCAATTAAGTAGGAGTTTTCATGTTGGAAGAATTTAAGTGATTCTCACCTAAAACTTATTGATATTTTGTTACTTCAAAATTAAATTTATGATAATGAACATTTGGACTATAAATGATGATTGGGAACTTAGTGAACTTTCGAATCTATACCATATGTTAATTTATCATAAATGTTAATTTTATATACAAAATTAAATGTGTATGTCCTCTAAAAATGCAAACCATGGCATCAAAATCTATCATAGTTGTCCTTAACAAAGGTGATAAACTAAATGGCGACAACTATGACACTTGGTGCCATAAGATTTGGTATGTACTGGATGAACAAGACGACTTAGAGGGCATCAACCAAATCATGCAAGACCCTGGTGTGGGCAACACTGCTCAACAAAAAAGGGATCAAGAGGCTTAACAGGCGTGGAAAAAGAAAGTACACTGCTCATGCAATTCTGGTTAGCTATATGATTGATGACCTTATTCATGAGTGTGAGCAACATCCTACTGCTCATGACATTTGGGTGTACCTCAGGGAAAAATACAGAGGTACGACTCTCACTCATCTGAGGCAGTTGAGAAGCATGATACGTGTCACTTAACACTTATAAGAAGCAAGTTAATCACAACATCAAACAACATCTAAGAACTATGTCAAACATGATACGTGAATTTAAGTCAGCTAGTTATATCCTCTCTGATGAATAATAATTTCAAGCTTTGATCTGATCTCTTCCTGATAATTGGGAGCATCTGAAAGTCAATCTGACTCACAATGATAGCATTAAAACTTTCTCTGATATTGCTCACCATGTTGAACTTGAGGACGAGTGGCTTGGTGCTGCTAAGTCCATAGCAAGTGCTTTTGTAGCTGAATCCAGTTCCAAAAAGACATTAGGCTTTGAACACAAGAGGAACTGGAAAAAAGGCAAGAATGGGAAGAAGATTTGAAAAGGGTCCAAGAAGAACAACCCGAACCCCAACCACATGAACAAACGTAAGCGTTATGGGAAGAAGAAAGATAAGAGCAAAATGAAGTGTTATAACTATCAACTACTTGGTCATTTCGCTCATGAGTGCCCTGAGCCAAAAAGAGAAGCAATTAATAATGCTTTTTTAAGTGTTATATATGTCTCTAGTACAATTTTATTAACTGAATCTTATCATGTGTGGATTATAGACTTAGGTGCAACAGACCATATTGTTATAGTAGTGCTCGGCGTGCCAATTGTTCTGGCCGTTCTTATACTCTTGCGAATTATTCTTATTCATATTAATATCATTTAAATGGCAATCTTTATCTTAAATTCATCATAAGAATTAGATAAAGTCCTTAGATCACACATAGTTATGGGGCATGGTTGCGCATATGATGGTGATCGTGGAATATACCTTTAAGGCTATGATCTTAAAGCGTTCCAAGTTAAGGATCAATGAAATGGGACATCATTGATCCCGTTGAGACTTGCGAATACGATGCAGGCTCGAAAAGAGGATGCCTCATTCCATAGGTATTGGTGTGGAGGCACTAGTGCATGTATGCTGGTGCTTGTTGGGAACAAGTACACTGAACAACCTCACCTAAAAATTCCCAATTGGAAATATTCTATTGTCGAATGGGAATTTTCTCATTACGATAGTGCAAGAATTAGTCCTTGGACTTGAGGCACCATGGTAACCTTGTGCATGACATGTTGTACTTTGATGTATTTCCCGATTGCATGACAATAACAAGGGGTTTATATTGGGTGTAACATCTTCATGTATGGAGATTAATGAGTGGCCAACAAAGGATCCGTCACCTATCTAGATGAATAGGTGAATCTCATATGTGTTCTACTATACTTGACTCTAAAATCCTTGGTCAAGATTGGATGGAAATTAGACGTGGGGTTTTCTAATTATTCATCATCGAGTCAAGTTACTAGGAATGAAAACATAGTTATTGAGTTAATGGGGTTTCGACTAAACATCCATACCCTAGGCTCAATCGGGAGATTAGATTACGAAAGGACCGTACTTGCATGGTATTCGTAATTGAAATAGGTTCGCACATTCCCCTCAGACTAGGAGTCATGATGCATTGCTAGGTGCTTCCCATGTCTTGTGGGTTCTTGGAATTAATGAGTTAATTCCAAGAGAATTAATTAATTGGATTAATTAATCAGAACAATTAATTGTTCAACTAAGTCAGAAGAGTTGTGAGCCCATGGCTAGTTTAAAGTGAACCTAAGGGGTCACACACAAAACTTGGACAAGTCCATTTCTAGCCTAGAAATTAATCCAAGTGTTGGATTAAATTAATTAATGTGATTAATTAATGAGGGTTAAATTAATTCAAGTGTGGAATTAATTCAATTAATTAATTAGATTAATTGATTGGACCTAATTGGATTAGAAAGCTCAATTGGAATATTTAATTAATTGATTAGATCAATTAATTAAGATGGGCCTAATTAATTAAATGAATTAATTTAATTGATTGGATCAATTAAAGTGGAGCCTAATTAATTACTTAGGCCTAGGCCCATTAGGTGTGGGCTTAGAGGAAGCCCATTAGGAAATTGGATTAGGAATTCAATTCCTAGAGGAAGTTGAATTGAGAATTCAATTTCTATGAGGTAATAAGGAAAAAGAAAAGTCCTTATGGGATAAGGAAAATTACCAAAAGAGTTGGAGATAAGAAAGGAAGAAGAGTCCTACATGGAAAGGACTTGTGGTTGCCTTTATTGACAATCTTCTTGAATATTTTTATGGGAATTTTAATTGCAGATTTTTGTGAAGAAAAATAGTTTTCTTTCATCCCCAAAAATTCGTCCCTCCTTTCCTTTCAATCTCCAAAAGTTCACGAACCTTTTATCTAGTTTAATTCTTGATTTAATTGTTAAATTAAGAATTCAATTAAACACCTAAAACACTAATTGTTAGTGTGTTCTTGTTCCAAATAAAATTATTTTGGGATAGAATTATCGAATCGAAAATTACTAGCATAGGATTCGGTTGCGAGTGGGCATCCAATGTGTGGATACCGTTAGAGGGATAATATTTGGGATCTTATAAGCGAATCAGATTTCAATCAAAGGGGTTTTGAATTGAAGAACATGGAGATACTTTCATTCAGGGATAACGATTTGAATCATTTCAATCCCTACATCAGTTGGAGTGCAAATCAATGTAAGAGTTTCTAAAACTTTCTTACTTTAACTATCAGAAAATGCACAACTGAGTAATCGCGATAAGGTTTCGGGATTCGTTTTAATTACATGTGATGTAATGTATATTTATGTTTTGAAAAAAATTTAAATTCCGCTGCGTATACGTTTTGCGGGATCGCGCGAACCCAACACATATAACTAGAGATCGTGAAGTATTTTTGGATTTTTGTCAAGTTTCTTGTGGTACGAGGTGGATATATGTAGAAAATAATGCCAGAGTTGAAGTCAAAGGCATTGGCACTTGCAAACTAGAGTTATATGGTGACCAAGCACTAGAGGTTTAGCAAAACTTGATTTCTGTTGTTGTTCTTCTAGGATTAGGTTTTAGCTTGAACTTTAGTAATGGTTTGGTTCGTATTTACTATGAAAATATGTATTATGGTTGTGGACATCTTAGGGATGGTTTTAAGGTGTTAGATCATGACAGACAAATGTTTAATTATCATGTTGATCGTTATATTTTGTTAAATGTTTGTTTATCTAGTACTACAAATATAGGTGTTTACTTGGCATGCTAGATTAGGTCATATTAGGCAAGACAGGATGAATCGACTAATGAAAGTAGGACTATTAGGTTATCTTTCTAAAGTCGATTTGCCTACTTGTGAACATTATCTTGCGGGAAAGACGACACGAAAACCATTTCAAAAGGTCATTAGGGCAGGATTTCCATTGCAATTAATCCATCCGGATATTTATGGTCTAATGAGTGTGAAGGCTAGGCATGGAGTCTCGTACTTCATTACATATATAGATGATTTCATGCGTTTTGGTCATGTCTATTTAATTTCTCATAAGTCTGAGGTACTAGAGTATTTTAGATGTTATGTAAATGAAGTGGAGAATAAAATGGATAAAATAATAAATACTTTAAGAACTGATCGAGGGTATGAATATCTATCTGATTAATTTAAGGATCTATGTAATGGAAAAAGAATAATTAGACAATTAACTATTCCTCACACACCTCAGTAGAATGGTGTTGCTGAGAGAAGAAATAGAATATTGTTAGATATGACGAGATCTATGATGGCGCAAGCTAACTTGCCCATTTTCTTTGGGGAGGTGCTTTGTTAACTGCGGCATATATTTTGAACAAAGTGCCTTCAAAATCAGTATCTTCTACACCATATGAACTTTGGATTGGTAGAAAGTCAAACCTAAGCAACCTTAGACCCTGGGAATTAACTGCTTACATTCATGACTCTTCCAATAAATTTGGAAAGTTAGGTCCTCAAGGAAAGAAGTGTATCTTTATCAGATACTCTGAGCAGTCTAAAGGTTATATGTTAATAGGTAAACAAGATTATGGAAGTATTACTCAGATTGAATCATGAAATGCAATATTTCTGGAGAATGATTTTCCTAGTAGAGGTGAAATAAAGAAAAGAGAACCTTTATTTAAGTTGTCAAATTCAAATAATGACTATGTACAAGAAGAATCATTAGAAATTCAAGAGGATGAGTTAACACTTGATCATAGTAGGAGCAATTCTCATCAAAATGATCTATCTAAATCTCAACTTCAGAAAAGTAGCGGGAAAGGTATACCCAAATGTTATTATTGTTATAACATTTGATTATATAATACACATACATATGTTGTTTTTATATGATATGTCTTCAACTTAAAGATTGTCTGACAAGTTGAGATTGGCTCTCTCACACAAATAATTGCCTCTGACACTGAGTAGTGTGCAGAGATGAGACAATATTGATTTTGTTGAGAATAAAATCATACACTTGTTGCCTTGGTAAAATTATCAAGATGAGATTACTACTTGAAATTTTGTAATCAAAATGGATTTCCCACAATCCATTAGACTTGTCTAGTAGCCAGATGTGAGTATTCTTAGATTGTTTTACTTATGGAGGACAAACAAAAAGAAAACTCAAGTTAATTATTGATACACACTTGAACTACGATCTGTATGATGTGTTATTCAAGAGTGAAAGACATATGCTACCAAGAAGTAAGATACACATCATAACACGTGTTTTCATACCGCATGTGCTTATTTGACCATTTGGGTAATGAGTAAATGAGTTCATATTATCTCATTGTGTGAGACCCAGAGGTTTATATGACCTCATTTTATACCCTTTAAGACTTTCAACTACTTTTTGAGACTTTATTTTAATGTTACTACTTTAGCATGTCAGCAATAGCCATGGATGATTCGGTAATGCGATACATGTCTAAGAAAGTAGCTAAAGTAGAGTAGAGAGATTCTAGTAGAAAAGGAAGGCAAAATTTTACTGACACCTATCTTGTATTCACAATCCGACTAATTATGTTTAACTTAGTTGTTAGAACATAATTGTGGATACATATCATATTTTTCAAATCAAGTATGCAACTATATATTGATTGAGGGATAAGTGATATGTTGATTGGTGTAGTAAAAGAAGTTTAAGGTATAACGAGTTAATTGTCCTCATATATATTTAGAATTGAGTTGTTATATATCCTTAACCGGTGTATGACTCTAAGCTTTTACTTGATATGCTCCATGGTCGCACGATCCATTTGCTTGTATAAAATTAATGGTGTATACATGTCACAATAGATGATGGTCCAGCCTTCATGTGTGAGTGGGAGATGTAAGAAATAAAACAAAATGGGTTAACGGGTCACCCATGAGGGTTGACCCGATTCAGATTATTTGAAATTATTTTTTGTGGGAGTAATTTGAGTGGGGGAGGTTTTACACCCACCCCTTATATATTCGATATTTTACAACATTGTTTTATTTGCTTTTACTCATATTTGATATGATTTTTACTTGAATATTGGAGGGTTTTTAGTATGATAACCCCAACACTTAATGTTGATGTGACGCAAATAAAAATCACATAAAAATTAATCCATCAGAAAAATATTTAAAAATTTGAAAGTATTCCACGTCAATAAAGGACAGGTAACTATCTAGTTTGCTTTAGGTCCTTAACTATTGAATGTGCCAGAACTCTTTTATTAAATTTACATTATGTTTCCTTCATTGTGTTGTTAGTTTGTTAAAATGACATTTACTTTGAAATCCAATTGCTTGCATTTTAGTTGAGTTTATGTATACAAAGTTAAACAATCTTATTTTGCAGTAATTCATTGTACTGATTTCTCAATTATTTGATACTGTATTTAAAAAAATAGTTAAGTTAATTGATCTACAATGTCTAGGGATGATAATATATTAGATTTGAGGCACGCTTATCATAATCTGAGATCCAACTCGTTAAAGTCTTTATGAACTTGATACTTGATCCAACCCAAACCTAAGATATGACTTGCTACACCCGTTATATAAATTTAAAAATTATCAAAAAATTATATATTTTTAAAAAATATCATCATAATTCTTGAATTTCATTAAAGGTCATAATAGTACATCAGATACATATGACAGCAATAATATTTAGTTCCTGAGGCCAAAATCATGTTAACATCAAGATTGTCTTTTGTGGTTCTTGTAATGACTGCAGCTGTACTATATCAGAGTGATAGTTAACATACGAAAATGAAAAATCTTCAACTGCATAAATATCATACATTATCTTCCTACTACTGATATATATATATATATATATATATATATATATATATATATGCTAAGACACTCATGATATGTACATTAATTTCCTTACCAATAAAGTCAATGACTAGTCTGCCATCACAGTACCGCCCCGCCGGGCCACGGAAGTACGACTCCCCATTGGGCGGAGGGGCCTGGCCAAAAGCCGCCGACAAGCCGCCGGTGTCGGAATTCGAGTCACCGAAGTTGAATATGGCCGGGAAATCACAAGAACTTGTAGCATATGCTAGCTGGGATGCTAATAAGCTCAATGTAAGTAGTGATAGAACAATAGTGAATAGTAACTTTATGAAGCAGGGAAATTCCATTAGGGAGAAATGGAAGAGTAAATGATAGCTAAGGGGGTAGACAGAATGGAATGGTGAAGAAGTAGAAGACAAATCTATGGTGGTCCGAATTCACGTGTTCGCCTTATCATGGTCCAGTTTTCCCTGCCAGTTGAATTACAGTAGAAAGTTACTTTCTGAAAAGAGATTTCAAGCATGGTTAAATAAGTACATGAATGTTAAGAAATATACACTGTAGAATATTTTGTGTGGTATTTACTACTTGAGTTTGCATAAAATAGACAAGGTATATTGCAAATTATATTTTATTTTTTATTGTATTCAATTGATGTAGTCATATGTATACTTTATAAATAAAATTTATACTTATACATCCAATACAACGTAATAGAAAATATAATATAAAATTTTGACCTTTATAATTATTGGATTCACTATAATCGTAGAGATATACGTAGTGGAAAATTAAATTTTTTATTAAATATAAATTTAATTTATTTGATTCGAAAGCGATTTTAACGATTGCGCTTATTCAAGTAAATATATAAATAAATATAAAATCGAATTATACCTTTCGTGCACTCCGGATATTGTAGAAAAAGAAGCAATCAATTGCTTATCCTGGACTATCAGACTTGCAGGGATCCAAGTGTCTCCCCTCTATCAGGTCCACAATATGGAAGAATAACACCAATTAAAAGAATTCGCTAGTATCCTTTTAATTGTTTACTAATTTAGAATCGAAGTAAATTTTTAAAAATAATAAATATTGATTATTTAAGTTTTGAAACAATAATATGAAAATAATAACAAGAAACTGATTTTCTTTTTTTTTTTTTGGAAAGTAAAAATAGAAGACTTTAAACAAATTAATTTTTGCTCAAATTTTTTTTAATTGATTATGTAATTTTCATCCCTCATATATATATAGGGCTAAAAATTTTAATCATTTTCCAACTCTTGAAAAGTTTTTCAATTTTGAATTACTTCAAAACCTTATCTTGGAAGAATTCCAAATCTTCCAAAAACTCTTCTTTTTTTTTCTCTCATATTGCATGTATACTAATTTGAGACTATATTAATCATCAAAATTATCTACATACATTATTGATATTAATTTGAACTCTTCAAATAATATCATACTATAATTATATTTATACATAAATTAAATCTTAGTGGCCGATTTTATCCCATAAAATTGATCATTATATTTATTTATATATAAATATGTTAATTAAATAAATCATATTTATTTAATTTATTCTCTTCATATTTTAGTGGACTTCTTAAGTGATCCACATTTATCTTGGACTTAGACTCAAAAATCCTCAAATCAATTTAATTGATTCAATCTCAATTTAATTAATCCAATTGATTAATTTAATTTACTCCAATTGGACTTATTAATCAAATTAGGTCCAATTAAATAATTCAATTACTTAATTGAATAATTTAATTTAACCATTAAATTAATAAAATCCTTAATTAATTAATTAATAAGTATTAATTAATTAATTTTCAATCATTGGATAAAATATAAAATTAAAAATATTACTTTCCATAAAGATGTGTGACTCTAGGTTCACTACTAAAATAGTAGTGGGTTTGCAACATTTGCAAGAATAACAATTATTCTAATTAATTAATCCAATTAATTAATCCGTTTGGAATCAACTACTTAATTCCAAAAATCTCATTATCCATGAAAACACATAATAAATAATCATGACAAACTAGTCTTAGGTGAAATAGCGAGTAAACATATTTCAGTTACAAGTGCCATACACGTAGGGTCCTTTCAATAGTTAATCTCCTGATTGAATTTAAAACATGAATTATAAGTCGAAACCCTAAATGATTCAATAACTATGATCGGGCCCGTATCAATAATTATGATTTTACGTATTGATTCATTTTAAGTTCCAATAATTCTTGATAAATTACAATTCATATTGCCTTGGCCAAGGTTTTTGAATCACGAACTATAAAAATACAGAAGATTCTCTTGTTTAAAAAGACAAGTGTCGAATTCTATGTTGGCCACTGACAAACCTCCATGCACACTAGTACAATACCCAACATACCCCATTTGTGATTGTCAAGCAATCAGAAAATATATCAAAGTACTGCAGGATGCACACAAGGTTACCATCGTGTCTCAAGATTGAGAACTAGTAGTGTACTATCGCAACATATAAATTCTTATTTCGATGGGCAAAGCCTCCAACTAAAAATTTCTTGCGGGCCATGTTCGGTGTACTTGTTCCCTAACAAGCACTCACATACATATACTTACGTCTTTACACTAATGCCAATGGAATATGATATCCTCATCTCATGAGCATGGATTATATGTACGAGTCTTACTAAGTTATTTGATGTCCCATCTAAAAAAACTCTCGACTCGAAACTTATTTAAAACCAAAACCTTAGAGGCATATTCCATGATCACCATCATATGCGCGATCATACCCCGTAGCTAAATTTAGTTTAAGAATTTTATTTAATATGCAAAAATAAAAAATATAAGATATAAGATAAAAAAATATTTTTTTATTAATATGATTTCCAATAAAATTATTTTTATAAAAATAAAAAAATATAATATACTCAATTTAATTGGGGCGTTGAGCATCCTACTCTAACAATAATCTCCTAAAAAAGCAGTAAATCTTCTTATCGAGACAAATGACACTCTATCTTATTATAAAAAGTTAATTTTTTTAGACAATATTTTAAACTAAAAGTTGAAGTCCTTTATTCTTGTCTATGTTTTCAAAGATTAATTATTTGACTTATAATGTAACTATATAGTTTCTAATTTTAGGAAAATACAAGTAAAAGTTAAATGTAGTTGCCTTTCGGCTATAAATAGCAATTAAAGGTGGCTTTTTACAAGTAATCCGGGTGGGTTCACATGGAAAAAGAAGTGATAATTTTGTAAAGTTGGTAAGTCATTGGGCGACAGGTGATTGGTTTGCTTTTGTAGGTTTGTGCTTTTGTTTAATCACTGTCTTTTGCTATTTGGGGGGGATTCCAAAGATAGCCAACTAACTCCTAAGGATTTGTGAATTAAGTTACTGCAGGGGTCATGAGATAAAATATAATTATTTTTATAGTCGGTCACAATTTAAATATTATATTTAAATTATTATATGATTTAAATATTTAAATTATATTATTACTAATAATTATAACTTTTAACACAATGAATATTCCGTAGTACACCTGCTATCAGCTATCAGAGACAACAATCATAAAATTGTTATCAGAGACAACAATATTCCTTGTGACAGAACCATATAAATACAATGGCAATTGTTCGATTCTGCAAGCCAGACAAGATTCAACAACTAATCCCATCGGCTTAATTAAAACTATCCATATGTTATCCATAATACCACACCATATCCTTGAGATTCGCCTTTAAATAAAGTTTGTACTCTTTAACTATTATCAAACTAAGTAATGCTTGGATGGCAACCGAAAAATAATATTTTTAGCAAAGAATTAATTACTTGAAAATTATTTTACATGTTTTGACTTTGAAAAAAGTATGATTTAAACATGCTTTTTCACGATTGCATATATTGAAAGTTAGAGAGGTTGTACATAACATCGTATAATAGTTTATCTATTGCATTTATAAGGTATTAACCTATGCAGTAAATACAATCATACAAAAAATTAAAATAATTAAAAAATATAAAGTTAGTAGAATATATAAGGGAAAAAACTATCAAATTCTCTTTCTATTATGGTATTTTTAAGAAAAAATTGGATTGGAGGGAATGGTATATAGTTCATTTTTAGATATATTCCTTGTAGTACCTGCGGAAAGAATAGTACAATAGAGAAAAAGATAAAAAAAAAATGTTGACAAAAGAAAAGGACAAAAGAGAAAAGAAAAAAGTCGGGGTAAAGGGGCCCAAAGGAGAATAAATGGGAAAAGAGGGTGAGGATCAATGTGATATCTTTCTTTAATGTGCCCCAGGCCCCTCCTTCTAGCAATGTTCTTGACTATGTTCTTGACTAAGACCTTTTTTTTATTTATTTATGGTTGTGAAAAATAGGTCCAAAGATGTTGGCCCTGTTCCTCTTGATAAGGATTATTATGTCAAATAGACCTAGTGTTTAAAATAATACTATTATCTCCTTTTCATGAATGGAGCCAAAAAGTACCCCACGAATAGAGTCTTAGGGAATACACCTTCTTATTATGTTGACTCCAATATTATATTTTGGATGAATTATAAAAAAATTAATTTTTAGAATTATAAATATTTCTTGATGTATTATAAATATCATTTGGGGTTTATTTTTATTTTACAAATACATTCTCCATAATTTATAAAATAAAAATAAATATCAATAAAATATTTGTAATT
The DNA here is from genome assembly GCA_019321725.1 of Paulownia fortunei. Taxonomy (NCBI): domain Eukaryota; kingdom Viridiplantae; phylum Streptophyta; class Magnoliopsida; order Lamiales; family Paulowniaceae; genus Paulownia; species Paulownia fortunei. The sequence goes on from CM033121.1 coordinate 13,554,014, forward strand.
TATAAATTTAGATGAGTTTTTTTTATAATAGTCCAAATTTTAAAAGTAGTTTTTATAAGTTTTCTTATATTTTTGATTGAATTTGTGATGAATTACTATTCAAACCCATCTTTTAAAAGAGAGTTTAATTTAATAAAACTCCATCTTAATGAATAAATGATCAAAAGTTTGCCAAGTTAAAGCATAGCTTAAACTTTACCTTTAATTCATTACTCGATATGAGTCATAATGATATGGTCAAAATGAAGTGAAGACAATTCAATTGCATACATAGGAAGCTAAAAGTGAGAGAAAAGTAGAGACACCAAATCCATCACATGTCCAAAGAATACAAACCAAATCTCACATGTAAGAAAGTTTAGGTTATAATAGTAACTTATAACAACACATGAATGCAGCTATTAACCCATCGGGACTTGCTACCATTCAAATCGAATATTGCATAGAATTAGAATCCATTTCCAGCTGTTACTCTCGAGAAAATTTGCTAAGCTGGTAGGCCCATCGTACTTATAAAAAGTTGCAACTTTTTGAAACAAAAAACAAATGAGATAGTACTGGCAGACACCCTAATTAAAGACTAAAAAGAAAGAGAGAGATTAATTGAAGTATAAATTCCCACTCAAAAAAAAAAATCCAAATATACATTAAATTAGTTAGTACTACAGTTTCCTACATCGAATTTCATAAATTACGCCACCATACTAGCATATAGTAAAGAAAAAACTTAATTGAAGTATTAATCCAGCTCCCGGTTGAGAAATATGATAAATATGTAGCCAAAAAAAAAAGGAAAAAAAAAAGATTCAAATTGCTTATGGCAAAGCAAAATGGACAAAGACAGCACAGAAGCAGCATCATCTGTCTCCCTCAGACTCATCAGTCCATCTATCTACAAAGCATCGCACGGCATGTCTATATCTACATATATACACTGCTAACTGTACCAAAAAGGCACACTGCCGCAGCTCTGCAACCCACTCACCACTCACTCATTATATACAGCTACTGTGTATGTATATACTGTCACCTAACCAGCCTTCACCCAACTCCCTTTTTCTTTTTTAGCCTCCTTCTGGGCTAACAAAACCCCCCCTCCCCCAGAAAAGAACATTTTTTTAGGCCAAGAATGGGAGTAGAAGTTGAAGTAGATGTAGTAGTTGTGTACTGTGATTCAAATGCTGCATATCTTTATGGCAAGAAAATGTTGAAAAGCTTGCTGTGGAGAGTCAGAGCAGAGATGAGGAAGAAGAAGAAGAAGAAGCAGAAGCATGATTTCAGCTTCTGCTATGATCCCTTGAGCTATGCTCTCAACTTTGATGATGGAAATTTTGGGTTTTTTTGCACATAGCTAGTGATCTTGAAACTGTTGTTGTACATCTTTTGCCTTAGTTAAGTGATCAAGAAAAAATAGACTAGATGTTGGTTTTTCCATTTTTAGCAATGCATTTTATGCAGTTGCTAATTGACAAATTTCAGAAAGTGTGGATGTAATTATCCATATAATATATTATGCCTACTTGGCATTATAAAATGTGTCTGGTTTTTCTTTTCCAGCAGTTTTAGCTTGACATGAATCTGAAATTTTCAGCATAATGCTCCTCTTTATTACAGAAGTAGAATTACTATTTTTTTGTATGAAAACCCACCCACACAAGCAAAGGAAAATCATTTAACCACAGGATGGCTTTGTTTTTAGTGTAATGTACTTGATGATTAGGGACTTGAAATCAGAGGGCAGATATACATACCATTTGAATAAATTGTTCTAACTTTGCAAGGGGGCTTGATAAGGATTATATATAGGAATTCTTGGGTTGATATTGATAAGAATGTATACAATGGATTATAATGTGATAAGGATCATAATCTTTCATAACAGCAACGTAGTCTTTCAATTTGATCAATTGTTTGTAGTATGGGCAATTATTTCATATAGTTACGACACCAATATCATGTAAAAAATCTATTATCTTGTAAATAGCGATATCACACGAAGGTAAAACTCTATACATGGTCCATATTCATTTTTTACTAGGTACTTATTAGCAATTTCCACCATTAAAGTGTATTGGAGTTGGTCTGATTTTAATTGCAGCAATAATCTATGGATCAGACACCTCTGTGATGATGGAGAAGTTTCAATTTGATTGATATTTTAATAAGAGTGTGGTGATAGAGAAATTTCAATTTAATTAACATATTAATAAGAGTGTAGTGATGAAATGATGAAAAAAATTCAATTTGATTGATATCTTAATAAGAGTATGGTGATGAACAAGTTTTAATTTGATTGACATTTTAATAAGAGTATAGTGAGAGAATCACTTTTAGACAGTAACTATAATTCAAATTCAATATTTCATAGTGGTTGGAAACTCTTATAACCAAACCAAAAGAAGGTCATTTAGCTGAGTGTCCATTTCTTGCCTTTCAATTTCAAAACACATTTCCATAATTCACCCCAAGAAATTCTCAATTTTAGTTCTGTTTCTTCCGTGTTACTCAAGAAAAATTACAAACTATTTTTAGAGTTCACACAATTGTTATTGATTAGATCAATAACTGAGCAATGAAAAGGTTAAGGCTATGTTTGGATTTGTTTTGGGTTGTTTAGAAAAATATTTAGGGGAAAGATGTTGTAGGGAAATGTATTGGGGATATGTAGTATGTTGTATTTTATTTTGAAAATATTTAAAAATATAATAATTAAAATATTTTAATGTATGTTGGGGAAGAGAAGATTATTTTGAAATAAAATATAATGATGAATACATAATATATTTAATTTTATTTTAAAAAAAATAAAAAAAATAATTTAAAAATAAAATCAATCATTACTTAAATATTTTTTGAAGTGTTATTAGAGTAGTAAGGGGTGCACGAACCCCTCAATTCAACAAAGTAACTATGCGTAGTGGTGGTGTTTTTAAATTTGTTCAAGAATGTCGACATATCCAATTGTAAACTTGTTTCCACACTATTAGTCCCTCACAACCAACTTAATGTGCAGGATTCACCCTTGTGTTTGTCTTACTTCTACAAGTTGCGTTTTCTCAACCAACTAGATGTTGGTTTTTCCGTTTTAGCAATGCATTTTATGTTTCTAGTGGACAAATTTTAGGGGTATCGATGTAATTATTCATTTTATATTTATGCCGCTTAATTACTTTAAATTTTCAATATGCCAAATTAGTGTTAGAACATGTGTCTGGTTTTTTTATTTTCAAGAAAATTTGTCTGGTTTTTTTATTTTTAAGTTGTCAAAAATTTCATAAATTAAAGAATTTTGTTTACCGATTTAAATCGAGCACAGTGCTACAACTTTAAGGTTACAAATTCAAGTGCAAATTGTGTCAAATAATAAATTTCTCGAAAGTTCGAGATCGATTTATAGGGAAGTTGTTTGAAGTTTTCATGATTATATTTTTAAAAAGATGTGTTCAATGTAGTTCAGAATATAAAGAAAAAAATATACTATAATTAAGAAATCAAAGTAATAAAATATTGAAAATTAAGGATTCGCTTTTGAGTTTTGGATAGAAGAACGATTATTTATTAGTTTTTTATTTCTTTTGAATGTCATTATTGAAATCCATACACAATAAAAGTTCCAATAGAAAGATGCTATTAAATAACTTACGTATAAAGATGCTATTAAATAACTTACGTATAAAGATGCTATTAAATAACTTACGTATAAAGATAATCATAATACTATCTTACTATTTATAAATTATCTCTTAATACCAACATTTGTTTATAGGATCAAATATTTATGCATACATTTGTCTACAACAAATCAAGGTTTTACATGAACAGTCGGTGGAGTAGAACAGTACAATAAGATAAATGAAGTCAAGTATTTGTTGTACCATTGGTGATTCAAGAATCGCCACTAAACAAGAAGGATTTTAATGCCAACACTTATTTATGGGATTAAGTATTTATACACATTTTTGGTCTACAACAAATCAAGGTTTCACATTAACAGTGGGTAGAGTAGAACCGTACAATAAGCTAAATGAACCCAAGTATTTATTGTGTCATTGATGATACATAAATCAAGAATCGCCACAAAACAAGGAGGGTTTTAACGCCAATACTTATTTATGGGATTAATTATTTATGCACACCTTTCTCTACAACAAATCAAGATTTCACATTAGTAGTCGGTGGAGTAGAACCATACAACAAGCTAAATGAATCTAAGTATTTGTTGTTTCATTGGTGATACATAAATCAAGAATCACCACAAAACAAGGAGTGTTTCAATCAAAAATTAAAATAATAATACAACACACCGGAACATTATGCACCTTTATAACCATTCATCTTCCTCCATCAAGAGCTTCACCCTTTCTCCCCAACTAAATAAAATTTAGAAAGATATAATGAAAGTACAAAAGACTAAAAATAGAAGAAAAACTAGAAAATACATTTTTATTACTAATAGAAAACTTAGCCTAAAGAAAGATAACAATAAAACTTTCTTTCCCCCTCTAAGGGTTTTTGTGTATCTTGAATGTCATCCAAGAGCCCCTATTTATAGTAGAAGAGTGTCTAAATTGGCATCTCTAAATTCACTCCAAATGCACTCCAAATTAACTTCAAATGTGCTTTAAATTTACATGTCTTTTTTAGATCCAAATTTTTTCATACATTGTTCTCTATGAAATCAAATGATTTTGGAAAAGTGATTAATATAAAAGTTATATATTTTCTGTTAACTTCATTTTCTAACTTGAATCACCTAATTTCAACCATTAGGGATAAAGTTATGCTTGATTAAAAAAAATGTATCAGCATAGATAAATTCTTTTCAACACACACACTTGGACGAATTTTCTGATATAATCAAGGCTGAATTGGACTAAGCTTCCAATATCAAAGTTGTAGTTCTATCTCTTAGCTTTCAAATGAAGTACGATTCAGGTCTATAGGGCTATTGAACATAGAGTTATTTCTAAAATAAAAAAACTACACAAGTTTAGAAATATGTTTTTTTTTTTAGACCAACAATCACTTGCAAAGTCCAAGTGATTTCTTGCATATATTTTGATCTACATACGACGGACGTAGTCAAAAATGACACTTTTATTCTAATTTTGATGCATCTTTGATTCAATAAAATTTTATCTCCCAACTTACTCACGAAATGTGTTGTCTTCTAAGGTTTTATTTTGGCTTATTTTGATCTATTTTTATTCATTGATTCCCTAATACAAAATGTTAATAAAACTAAAATATTAACAAGAATAAAGTAAGGAATGTAATAAGAATTTGAAATAAAAATATATTAAAATATACACTTATCAAATTCTCCCATACTTAACCCTTGCTCTTCTTCGAACAAACCTAAAACAAACCTAAACCTCTAGGTGGCCTATAGAGGACGAGTTATAGTCTCGTGAGCGTTTCCAGTAGTGTGATAACTATTTTTTAACCATTATTTTCAGGAAGCAACAAAGTAATATGAAAATGAAATCATACAAGTGTTGAGTTTAATCTTTAGTCATTCAAAAGTCAATACACTTCCGCAATAAACATACTCAAGTGTACGAGTGAATAGTTAATGTCAACAGTGGCAAAACCATGCATGCTTCAAAAAAGTGAACCTATAGAACCTCACAAAAACTATCACATAATCTCTAATGGAAGAGTTAAACATCACAAAAAGTTTCAACAAAGGTTGTAATGAGGCCAAAGGGTAGTGATGTGGCTAAGAAATAAAAGAATAAGATGAAAAAAAGGTTCTAAAAACTTCATGGATTAGAGACATAGAGTTTAACAATAAAAAATTCTCATACTTCATGAATTTCAACACAGGGGCCTATTGTTAATGAATTAGACTCCTCTTGATCATTCTAATTAATTTTGAAATATCTTATTTTTAGTTGATTTTGATCTATTTTTACTCATTGATTCTCTAACACAAAATATTAATAAAACTAAAATATTAACAAGAATAAAGTAAGGAATGTAATAAGAATTTGAAATAAAAATATATTAAAATATGCACTTATCAAATTCCCCCACACTTAACCCTTGCTCTTCTTCGAACAAGCCTAAAACAAACCTAAACTAATCAATTTTTGTATGAAATCACTATTGCATTTACAATATGAAACAAACCTTTAAACCTCTAGATGGCCTATAGAGGACGAGTTATAGTCTCGTGAGGGTTTCCAGCAGTGTGATAACTAATTCAGGAAGCAACAAAGTAATGTGGAAATGAAATCAAATAAGTGTTGAGTTTAATCTTTAGTCATTCAAAAGTTAATACATTTCCGCAATAAACATACTCAAGTGTGTGTGTGAATTGTTAATGTCAACAGTGGCAAAACCATGCATGCTTCAAAAAAGTGAACCCATAGAACCTCACAAAAACCATCACATAATCTCTAATGGAAAAGTTAAACATCATAGTCTCTTCCTTTGGTACAAATCTCCAGTACATTGAATGCACCACACGAAATCAAAAAGTTTTCAACAAAGGTTGTAATGAGGCCAAATGGTAGTGATGTGGCTAAGAAATAAAATGATAAGAAGAAACAAAGGTTCTAAAAATTTCATGGGATTAGAGACATAGAGTTTATCAATAAAAAAATCTCATACTTCACGAATTTCAACACAGGGGCCTATTGTTAATGAATTAGACTTCTCTTCACCATTCTTATTAATTTTGAAATATCCTATTTTTAGTTGATTTTGATATATTTTTATTCACTTATTCCCTAACACAAAATGTTAATAAAACTAAAATATTAACGAGAATGAAGTAAGGAATGTAATAAGAATTTGAAATAAAAATATATTAAAATATGCACTTATCAAATTCCCCCACACTTAACCCTTGCTCTTCTTCGAACAAGCCTAAAACAAACCTAAACTAATCCATTTTTGTATGAAATCACGATTGCATTTACAATATGCAACAAACCTTTAAATCTCTAGATGGCCTATAGAGGACGAGTTATAGTCTCGTGAGGGTTTCCAGCAGTGTGATAACTAATTCAGGAAGCAACAAAGTAATGTGGAAATGAAATCAAATAAGTGTTGAGTTTAAACTTTAGTCATTCAAAAGTTAATACATTTCCGCAATAAACATACTCAAGTGTTTGTGTGAATTGTTAATGTCAACAGTGGCAAAACCATGCATGCTTCAAAAAAGTGAACCCATAGAACCTCACAAAAACCATCACATAATCTCTAATGAAAAAGTTAAACATCATAGGCTCTTTCTTTTGTACAAATCTCCAGTACATTGAATGCACCACATGAAATTAAAAATTCTTCAACAAAGGTTGTAATGAGGCCAAAGGGTAGTGATGTGGCTAAGAAATAAAAGGATAAGATGAAACAAAAGTTCTCAAAACTTCATGGGATTAGAGACATAGAGTTTATCAATAAAAAAATCTCATACTTTACGAATTTTAACACAGGGGCCTATTGTTAATGAATTAGACTTCTCTTCACCATTCTTATTAATTAGGAAATATCCTATTTTTAGTTGATTTTGATCTATTTTTATTCACTTATTCCCTAACACAAAATGTTAATAAAACTAAAATATTAACAAGAATAAAGTAAGGAATGTAATAAGAATTTGAAATAAAAATATATTAAAATATGCACTTATCAAATTCCCCCACACTTAACCGTTGTTCTTCTTCAAACAAGCCTAAAACAAATCTAAACTAAACCATTTTTGTATGAAATTACGATTGCATTTAGAATATGCAACAAACCTTTAAACCTCTAGGCGACCTATAGAGGACGAGTCATAGTCTCGTGAGGGTTTCCAGCAGTGTGATAACTAATTTTTAACTATTATTTTCAAGAAGCGACAAAGTAATATGGAAATGAAACCAAACAAGTGTTGAGTTAATTTTTAGTCATTCAAAAGTCAATACATTTTCGCAATAAACATACTCAAGTGTGTGTGAATAGTTAATGTCAACAGTGGCAAAACCATGCATGCTTCAAAAAAGTGAACCCATAGAACCTTACAAAAAACATCACATAATCTCTAATGAAAAAGTTAAACATCATAGGCTCTTCCTTGGTACAAATCTCCACTACATTGAAGGCACCACACGAAATCAAAAAGTTTCAACAAAGGTTGTAATGAGGCCAAAGGGTAGTGATGTGGCTAAAAAATAAAAGGACAAGATGAAACAAAGGTTCTAAAAATATCATGGGATTAGAGACATAGAGTTTATCAATAAAAAATTCTCATACTTCACGAATTTCAACATAGGGGCCTATTGTTAATGAATTAGACTGCTCTTCATCATTCTTATTAATTTTGGAATATCGTATTTTTAGTTAATTTTTATCTATTTTTACTCATTGATTCCCTAACACAAAATGTTAATAAAACTACAATATTAACAAGAATAAAGTAAGGAATGTAATAAGAATTTGAAATAAAAATATATTAAAATATGCACTTATCAAATTCCCCCACACTTAACCCTTGCTCTTCTTCGAACAAGTCTAAAACAAACCTAAACTAATCCATTTTTGTATGAAATCAGGATTGCATTTAGAATATGCAACAAACCTTTAAACCTCTAGATGGCCTATAGAGGACGAGTTATAGTCTCGTGAGGGTTTCCAGCAGTGTGATAACTAATTCAGGAAGCAACAAAGTAATATGGAAATAAAATCAAACAAGTGTTGAGTTTAATCTTTAGTCATTCAAAAGTCAATACATTTCCGGAATAAAGATACTCAAGTGTGTGTATGAATTGTTAATGTCAACAGTGGCAAAACCATGCATGCCTCAAAAAAGTGAACCCATAGAACCTCACAAAAACCATCACATAATCTCTAATGGAAGAGTTAAACATCACAGACTATTCTTTTGGTACAAATCTCCACTACATCGAAGGCACCACACGAAATCAAAATGTCTTCAACAAAGGTTGTAATGAGGCCAATGGGTAGTGATGTGGCTAAGAAATAAAAGGACAAGATGAAACAAAGGTTCTAAAAACTTCATGGGATTAGAGATATAGAGTTTATCAATAAAAAATTCTCATACTTCATGAATTTCAACACAGGGGCCTATTGTTAATGAATTAGACTCCTCTTCATCATGCTTATTAATTTTAAAATATCCTATTTTTAGTTGCAACTCCTAATATTTTTAACACATTGCAACTTTTTTTTATTTTGTGTTTAGAAGAGAAACTTCCCCACACTTATCTTCTATTACAACCCAAATCATTTTTAGAACATTGGTAGAATAATAGTGTATTTAGGCTAGGTAAGAAGATATGGTTACCACATAAATGACTTATTTATTGAAAGGCTCAATGTGGCTCACTATGGGGGATGTTCTCTTGGAACATCACAAGAAAAATAAGTTGATTTGGCCATGGTGTTAGAAAGCCTAATGCCTTAATCATTTTTCAAGTGGTGCTCAATTAGTTATTCACTACCAAAAGGAAAAGTTCTAATACTTAAACCTTACATGTTGAAAATCCAAGTGATGATTAAAGTGAGGGCATAAAAGCTACCTATTTTAACATGATTGTCTCCAAACCGAATAACATAACTATTTGTGCAAAAACATTTGAGTATAATTATCACAAAAATATATTAACCAAAGAATAACATCAAAGTCCAAAACAACATCTGTCATCAATCAAACCACATTATTAGTGCTTAATTTTAATTATTAAAGTTGGAAGAACATCTACCACTCAAAAGAAATTTGATAATTTACAAACTTTTGTTAAAAACTTTACAAACTTGCCACGATATATAAAAAAAAAATATAGGGGTATGCTTCAAGAGTGTTGAAGTTATCTTTACTCTACCACCTTTTCCATGATTTTAATGGACCTAAAAGAAACCACGCTTGAATTTTCTTTTTCTTTTTTTAAACAAAAAACTAGAAAAACACACCTTGAACACACAAGACATGATATCAACCATCCCCTCCCCCAAACTAATTGGAACATTATCCCTATTGTCACAAATAGATAGGAAAATAAAATTTAGAAGACATTACTTGAAATGTGACTTATTGAAAAATAAAGTTGAAACAACACAATATATACACTACTAGATGAAACCATTAAGAATTTCATAGGCTAAGAGTCAAATTTATTTTGCATTTTCGACTATTGGCCTTATTGGACCAATCCACATGAGCCAATGTTGGATCATGTTCTGACACATATGCTAGAAATTGATCAATCAGTTAGTCAGGTGTTGGAGCAAAAATGAGATCAATAATGTCAACTGCAGAAACAAAATTCAAGTTAGTAGGATATCTCACGACTTCAAAAATATTATATTTTATAACCTCGCCATCAAACTCTTAGTAAGAGTGCTATTATGAACTTTAATCTTAGCTCAGGCTGTCTTTATGAATGGTCTTCCCAAAAAGATATGTGTAGGATTAGGGCATGTGTCATCCTCCATCTCAAGAACATAAAAATCTGCAAGGAAAACCATTTCATTCACCTGCACATGAACATATTCCACAACCCCGATTGGATATGCATTAGATCTATTAGCCAATTGTATGATAGCACCAATTTCTTTTAACGGTCCTAGATTTAGAGAAGCATAAATAGAATATGGCATAACATTAATTGATGCTCCCAAATCTAACATGCATTTTTCAAATCTGGTCTTACCAATGGTATAAGGGATGGTAAAAGTACCCGAATCCTTACACTTGGGAGGGAGATTTCTTTGAAAAACCTCTGAAATATTCTCCCACGCATTTACTTTTACATGCCCCCTTAACTTCCATTTGTTAGTGCATAGATCTTTGAGGAACTAAGCATATCGAGGCACCTGCTTGATCACATCAAGAAGAGGGATGTTTACCTCCACTTTTCGAAAAGTCTCAAAGATCTCTTTTTCTTACTCATTTTCTTATAATTTGATAACCTGCTAGGAAAAGGTGGATATGTTACATAAGTATGAGAGAGAGGTTTTAGGAGTGGTTACCAACTTTGGATTCTCCTTAGCATGAATAGTCTTGTTAACAACTTTTCCATTTCAAAAAGTTGTAATCGAATTAGCCTCCTTGATTGAATTTTCACCTGAAGAAGAAACATGACACTGAGTGGAAGGCTTAGGTTGAGGTTGCGTAAAAAAATTACCTTTTTCATGTGTATGTAAATTGGTTGTCACTGTTGAAAATATGCTTTTAATCTCATTGATGGCTTGTGAAATCTGGTTATTGATGTTTGTTTGTGCATGCATAAATTCTTGCAAAGTTTATTCAAGAGATTTTGTATGTGGAGCTGGATAAGAAGGAAAGTTTGGTGGCTTTTGTGAATATAGCGGTTGGGCACAGTTTGTTGGAGTAGTACCTGATGAGCCAATTAGTGACGAGCTTTTATACTCTTGTAAAAATAGTCTTATTCATAATATATAAATAAATAAAAAGTATTTCTTTATCTTTAATTATTTTTATCAATTAGATAAAGTCCCTATATCATTTTTAGCTATGGGGCATGGTCACACATATGATGGTGATTATAAAATATGCTTCTATGGCTTTGATCTTAGACATGTTCCGAGTCAGGGGTTCATTGAGATGGGACATCGATAAACCCAATAGACTCGCACACATGATACATACTCAAAAGAAGAATGTCTCATTCCATAGACATTGGCGTATGGTTGCTAGTGCATGTGTGTGAGTGTTTATTAAGGAATGAGTACACTGAACGACCCACTGGAAAAAATCTCAATTGGAAAACATTGTTTGTCGAAATGACAATTTTCTGGTTACGATAGTGGATGTCCTTTGACTTGAGACACCATGGTGGCCTTGAGCACGATATCTTATACTTTGATGTATTTTCTAATTGCAAGACAATCATAAGGGGCTTACATTGGGTGTATGATCTTCGTGTATAGAGGTCAATGAGTAGTCAATAAAAGATCCATCACCTATCTAGTAGAATATGAGAATCTCCTATATTTTGATAGTCCTTGATCCCAAAAACCTTGGGCAAGGCAGGATAAATACTAGACGTAGAGTTTTCTTGTGATTTATCAAATGATCAATGTGACTTGAAATGGAATTATAGTTATTAAGTTAAAATAGGATTTCGACTAATAATCTGTGCTTTAAACTTAACTAGGAGGTTAGTTGATGGATAGACCGTATTTACATAGTACTCTAACAGAAAAGGTTCACTTGCTATTCACCTAAGACTATGTAGTCGACATGCACTGCTAGGTGCTTCCCTTGATTTGTGTGGTTCTTGAAATTAAGGGGTTAAAGCAGATTAATTATCGGAACATTAAATTTATTCATAAGTTGCAATGGTTGCAAGCCCACTGCTAGCTTAGTTGTAAACCTAATGGTCACACACAAATCGAGATTATCCACTTTTATATCTATTTTTGTAATCAAAAGTGTTGGATTAAGTTGATTAATGGATTAGAATTAATTTAAACAGTTAAATTAATTAATTCATATAAATAATAAAATTATTTATTGGAACCTAATAATGATTATGGGCTCTTGAGAGTGAATTAATTAATTGATGGAGATCAATTATATTAGCTTGGCCTAATATTAATTTAAGGAGTTAAATTATTTTAATTGGGCCTAATATGGTTAGGCGGCCTATGATGGAACCAATTATTAGATTAATTAATTGTATTGGACTTTTTAATTAATTGATAGAGATCAATTAATTCAACTTTAATAAATTAATTAGAGTCCAAGCCCATGGGGTTAGAGGCCATTTAGGATTTTTTAATCGGTAGAAATAAAGAGTACTAATAAAGATGGAAAGAATTTATCTTGAAGTGAAAGAAATAAGAGATAAGAAAGGAGAATGTTTCCTAATTAGATTAGGGGACTAATTAGGGTCCAAAAACTACAAGCATGAGAGCTAGAATTTTCGACTCCCTCTCCTCTTCTCCTTATTATTTTTTTTTTGTGTTTGATTTTCTTATTTCAAGAAAAATTACTCCATCAAAAGGTTTCATCCCTTTTTGATTAAAATGTTAATTCTTCCACACTTGTTTATTCAAGAATTAATCTTCACTCTCAAATAGATTTAGAAATAAGAAGTTCAAATTCACTAGCAAGGATTTGAAGTTTGTAGATCTGCTCGAAAGTGTGGATACCATTAAAGGGACTACACTTGGAGTCCTTGGTTAATATTTTGATAGGCCTTTGAAATTGTTCAAGAGGAGCTTGTGGAATCTAAATTCCTTCTTACCCTTCATCAATTGGATTACTTGAAAGGTATAATCGTGAAACTTTAGTTGTTTAATTTTATTAAATGAGCAATTAAAAACACAAACCAAAAATCGCATCAAATCTGGGATATGCATATTCACATATGATGTATGATTTTATTTCAATTGTTGAAAATTTTTAAATTTTTGTTGTGCTTGCAATCCTGCGACTAGGCGAATACAATTGTGGTGTCAGAGCCTAGGTTTATGCGTTATGATTGTTTTCATGATTTGTTATATATGAATCGTTCAAATGATGAAAAATATGTTTAATTGCATTTTTGTTTAGGAATTATAATTCTGTAATTTTCTACATGATTTTAAAGTGTTAAATTGTATGACACAAAAATAAAACAAATAAAAAAAAATATGTGCTAGCACCGCGATGCCTGACATGCAATTTTGCTGGGCAACAGATCTCTGCGCCCAATTTCGTATCACATGCAGAAATTTTGATTTTTTGATTTTTAAAATTAAATGTTAATTTTAAAATTCTAAAAATTATTTTTATGAAAAACCATGAAATAATTCCCAAACTAGAAAAACGTGATTTTTAACAACTTGGTAAATTTACATGCTTTGAAATTTTATTATGTGATGATTAAATTAATCATGAATTGGATGAATGATCACGTAGCCTAGGCCATTTATTTTCTGTGTGTGGTTTTATGCTTTGGGTTTTTTGATTAAAATAAGGCTTGCGAGTCTCGCATTTTCTCTATTTTTGACTCTGAATGTAAATTCTATCTCCCTCCAATGTACTACCCCTTGGAAGAAATTCCAAGGTTTCTTGTTAGGCTAGAAAATTATAATGAGAGTAGTATTAGGATGGTGAGGTCTTCTTTTGCTTTTGGTGGACAAGAAAAAAGAGCAATGTGGAGAAAAGCAAGGATTCAAGGCGCATGAATGTATGGGTGATACTTTCATGTAATATATATGATTTATTATCATTTTGATTATTTACCATTAGATTGACCTTATGATCCACTTTAGCTCGAGTGGATCGTATAGGAAAAGGCTCCTGATCATCCCATTATGTATATATTATAGATGCATGCATAGGTTTATTTAATGCTTTCCTTTGATTATACTTGCAATGTTAGGATAATATAATATTAAATAAACAACACGAAATAAAATGATGAGGTCTTGGTAAAATTGAAACCCTCACTTATAAATGTTCTATGTTTAAGAATTAATTAATTTTATATCAAGCATTAATGAGCATTATTGGGCGGGGCCCAATCGTCTAAGCTTTCCATCAAAAGTAGTTGGCATGTGAAATGCTGGCACACTTAGTCCGTTGGCCACGAGTCATGGGATTTGCTAAGTGGAGGTAATAGTTATGACCACTACTTGCATAGAGATGCTCGTGGGGTAGGAGGGTTAAAGATATTGGCCATGAGTCATGGGACATACTTTAGTTATCCTATTCACATGGATATTTTATGGATACGCATGGCACTTAGTACCATATGGGCTCATACAATTGGGGTGTATGGGAAGTAGTGAGGCAAAATAACTTGAAGGTTTCATAGGATTCAATTGCCAATGTGTTAGCTATATTTTTTCTTTATCGTATGAGCTCATAAAATTGGAGTATATGATAAGACTAATTGGAGTTCTAGCCCACTAGGAAATATGATTTCCCGAATATCCATCATGAGGGTGATGGGATTCGAAGAAAATATTAGGAGACATTTATAATTAAAGACCTTATTACAAATGATTAACTGTTGAATGTATGCTTATTTTCTGCCTCGTATTTTGTAGATATCTGATTTACATTATGCCTAAAAATCCACTTGTATCAATTCTTGATATTAACAAACTCATCGGTCCCAACTATATTGACTGGTTAAGAAACCTTCAGATAGTTCACCAATCGGAGAAGAGGGTTTATATCCTCGACATGGCACCACTAGCTCAGCCAGAGGGGGCCACAATGGAAGAACAAGTAGAATATCGCAACACGTTGAGGATGATCTGTAGGCTCGGTGCTATATGATAGCATCTATGTCAAATAAGCTACAAAGATAGCATGAGGGTATGGCACATGCTACCAATAACCACCTTCATCTGAAGGAATTGTATGGTGAATATATAAGGTAAGCTAGATACCAAGTATCTAGAGAGCTCTTTCGTTACCACATGACAGAAGGTTCTTCGGTTCATGATCGTGGACTAAA
Source organism: Paulownia fortunei (assembly GCA_019321725.1). Lineage (NCBI taxonomy): Eukaryota > Viridiplantae > Streptophyta > Magnoliopsida > Lamiales > Paulowniaceae > Paulownia > Paulownia fortunei. The sequence goes on from CM033121.1 coordinate 13,569,445, forward strand.
GATAATTGCCTTGATCGAGAGATTCGAGTCCCTAGGTGTCATTATGGACAACAAAACTTTATGTGGATCTCATGATGCAATCTTTGTCGCCATCATTTAACTACTTTGTGGTCAAACTTCAACATATATAAAATGGAGACTAGTCTTGCTGAGTTGGTCGACATGTTAAAGGTTGTTGAGTCCACCATGAAGAAGGATAAGCTTGTTTTACTCATTGACTCTTTATCCTAATCTAAGACTAAAAGGTTGAAAAATGGAAGAAGAAAAGTTCTTCTAAGAAGGATAAGAGTATGAAGGCCTCAGGTGGAGTGAAGAAAGATTCCAAACCAGATGACAAGTGTCACTACTATGGCAAGCCAGGGCATTGAAAGAGGAACTACAAGGAGTATCTTGCAAATCGCCAGAAGATTTCTAGTACGTTCTTTGTTAAAGTTAACCTTTCGGTTAATGATGCTTTTTGGGTATTAGATACCGATTGTGGTACTCATCTATGCAATGATTTGCAGGTGATGATAAGAAGCATGGAGCTGAGTAGAGGAGAACGGATCCTGAGGGCTTGGAAATGGAGCAAAAGTTGCTGCATTAGCCATAGGAACTGTCTACTTAGCGTTAGGAGATGGAAAAATTATAGTTTTAAATTCTTATCTTTATGTTCCTGAATTAATAAAGAACATTATTTCTATTCCATTTTTGGATAGAGAGGGTTATTATTTTTCAATAAAGAATGGAAATTGTTCCATTTACTTTGGTTCTTATTTAGTTCATGTTGGAATTTTGACAAATGATTTATATACTGCCCAACCTAATAAATCCATCATGCATATTCAACAAAGTAACAAACATAAAATAGATGATCATAGTTCCACATACTTGTGGCATGCTAGACTAGATCATATCTCAAAGAAAAGAATCGACAAGTTAGCTAACTTGCTTGACCTTAAGAAATTGTAAGAAATGCCAACTTGTAAATCTTGCCTTAAGGGAAAGATGACCAAGTCATCATTTGTTGGACAAGTGGAGCAAGCTGTAAACCGTTTGGATTTGATCCATACGGATATGTGCGGGCCACTAAGTGTTAGTGCCCGAGAAAACTACCACTATTTCATTACCTTTACCGATGATTATTCTAGGTATGGTTTGTGTATCTTTTAAGATATAAGTCTAAAGCCTTTAAAAGGTTCAAATATTTTAGGCATGAAGTATAGAAACAAACTGCGTGAAGTATTACGACTCTTCAATCTGATCGAGAAGGTGAATACTTAAGCTCAGAGTTTCTTGATTATCTAAAAGAGAATATGATTCTCTCGCAGTGGAATCCGCCAATAACTCCCTAACTAATTGGGTTTGCAGAGTGTAGGAACTGAACCTTGTTGGACATAGTTCGGTCCATGATGAGCTTTACTGAGATTCCTCTTTTATTCTGGGGCTATGCTATGGAAACGACATCATTTCTGTTAAATATAGTGCCAACTAAGTCGGTGCCAAAACACCATATGAAATGTGGTGTAGCAAAACCAATTCATACAAGTACCTTAGGGTATAGGGATGCCCTACTTACATGAAGCAGCTAGTGGGAGATAAGTTAGATGCTAGATCCACATTATGTAAGTTTGTGGGGTATCCAAAGGAATCCATTGGATACTATTTCTACAACCCTTCGGAACAAGGTGTTTATTTTGAGGACTGCCACCTTCTTAGAGAATGAGTTTCTATTGGATAAAAAAGGTGAGGTTGTATAGCTTGAAGAAATTCAAAAACCACAAAGTGTCCTACAAAATACAATAGCGACAGAACCACCCAAAACTAATATTCCTATGATATAACCTCCTAGAAGATCTAAAAGGATCTCACGACCACTTGAGAAGTATGGTCTTTTGTTGGAGAACAACAAGGAGGAGCATTCTTTAGATAATGATCCAAGAAATTATGGAGAAGCGATGTCGGAGATCGATTCGGGGAGATGGAAATAAGCAATACAAACTGAGATGGACTCCATGTACTCCAACAAGGTATGGACCTTGATGGACCCAACATAGTGTATAGTACCCATCGGTTGCAAATGGGTCTACAAGAGGAAGCTTGGAGTAGATAGAGAGGTAGTGACCTATAAGGCATGACTGGTTGCAAAAGGTTATACTCAAAAGCAAGGCGTTGACTATGAGGAAACTTTTTCACCAATGGCGATGTTAAAATCCATCCAGATATTACTTGTTATATCAGCATATTAGCATATTATGACTATGAGATATGGAAAATGGATGTGAAGACCGCCTTTCTCAATGGGAATATTGAGGAAGAGATCTATATGAGGTAGCCAGAGAGCTTTATATCCAGTGGGAGCGAGCAAAAGGTTTGCAAACTCTAGAGATCCATTTACGGACTCAAACACAAGCTTCCCAAAGCTGGAATCTTCGATTAGATGAGGCAATCAAATCATTTAGTTTTCTCAAGAATCTAGATGAACCCTGTGTGTATGAAAAAGTTAGTGGGAGCATAGTGACCTTTGTTGTCCTTTATGTTGATGACATTTCATTGGGAATGACGTAGAGATGCTGTAATCAAGAAAGGCTTGGTTGTCTACACAGTTCTCCATGAAGGATTTGGGAGAAGTATCCTATATTTTGGGGATTAAGATCTATAGAGATAGATCCAAAAGGACGATCACACTATCCCATTCCACGTATATAGATAAATTTCTAAAGAGGTTTTGCATGGAAGAATCCAAAAGATGATTCTTACCCATGAGTCATGGGGTTTCTCTTTCAAAGTCAATGTCCCCAAAAACTCCAGAGAAAAGAGAATATGCATCCACAATTGGAAGCATTATGCATGTAATGTTATGTATGAGGCCTAATGTCGCATATGCTCTAATTGTCACAAGCAAATATCAGTCCAATCTGGGCGAGAAGCACTGGAAAGCCATAAAGATGATCCTTAAATATGTGCAAAGGACTAAGGATGTCTTCTTGGTTTACAGCAATAGAGAACTAAGGCTAGAAGGCTTCACTGATTCTAGCTTTCAGTCCAATGTAGACGATTCGAAGTTAATGTTAGGATTCGTATTCATGCTAAACAATGGAGCGGTTAGTTAGAAGAGTTCCAATCAAGAGATGACTGTGGATTCCACCACCAAAGCTGAATAATCACAGCATGTGATGCAGCGAAAGGTGTTTGGATGAGGTTTTTTTTCCAATAGTTGGGTGTAGTCCCTTCGGTTGTTGATCCAGTTTCAGTCTACTGTGATAACAAGGGGCTGTTGTGCAAGCAAAGGATCTGAGATCACATCAAAGATCCAAGCACATTATGAGGCGATACCATTTTGATCTGCGAGATCATTAGTAGAGGAGACGTTCGAGTGTGCAAGTATCCTCGGCAGAAAATATAGCAGATCTACTGATAAAGCCCTTAGCTCAAAGTCCATTTGAAGGACACCCTGAGAAGATGGGTCTTAGATACATGGGCAATTGGCTCAAGGGCAAGTGGGAGATTGTTAGAGTATTATCCGATGAGCCAATTAGTGGCGAGCTTTTATATTCTTGTAAAAATAGTCTTTTTCATATTATTTAAATAAATAAAAGGTATTTCTTTATCTATAATTATTTTTATCAATTAGATAAAGTCCCTAGATTATTTTTAGTTATAGGACATGGTCACACATATGATGGTGATCATGAAATATGCCTCTATAGCTTTGATCTTAAACATGTTCTGAGTCGGGGGTTCATTGAGATGGGATATCAATAAGTCCTATAGACTCACACACAGGATGCATACTCGAAAGGAGAATGTCTCATTCTATATATATTGGCATAGGGACACTAGTCCATGTGTGTAGGTGATTGTTAGAGAATGAGTACACTGAACGGCCCATTGGGAAATTCTCAATTGGAAAGCATTGTTTGTCCAATAAGAATTTCCTAGTTACGATAGTGCATTAATTAGTGCTTTGACTTGAGGCACCATGGTGGCCTTGTGTACAACATCATATACTTTGATGTATTTCCTGATTGCATGATAATCATAAAGGGCTTACGTTGGGTGTATGATCTTCGTGTATGGAGGTCAATGAGTAGCTAAAAAAGGATTCATCACCTATCTGGTAGAATAGAAAAATCTCCTATATTTTCATAGTCTTGATCCCGAACACCTTGGCCAAGGCAGGATGAATACTAGACGTAGAGTTTTCTAGTGATTCGTCAAAGGATTAATGCGACTTGAAATGGAATCATAGTTATTAAGTCAAAATAGGGTTTTGACTAATAATCCATGCCCTAGACTTAATCGAGAGATTAGTTGATGAAGGGACCGTATTTGCATGGTACTCATAACAGAAAAGATTTACTTGCTATTCACTTAAGACTAAGTAATCGAGATGCACTGCTAGGTGCTTCCCTTAATTTGTGAGGTTCTTGAAATTAACGGGTTAATTTCAAGCAGATTAATTAATTAGATTAATTAATCTGAACATTAAATTTATTCATAAGTTGCAAAGGTTGCAACCCCACTGCTAGCTTAGTTGTAAACCTAATGGGTCACACACATTTATAACTATTTTTGTAATCCAAAGTGTTGGATTAAGTTGATTAATAGAGATTAATCAATTTGAGTTAGAATTAATTTTAATAGTTAAATTAATTTATTCAAATAAATAATATGTTTATTTATTTGAACCTAATAATGATTAGGGGCTCTTGAGAGCGAATTAATTAATTGGTGGAGATCAGTTATATTAGCTTGGCTTAAAATTAATTTAATTGGTTAAATTAATTTAACTAATTAAAATAATAGAATTATTTTAATTGGGCCTAATATGATTATGTGGCATATGATGGAACCAACTAATTAATTAATTTGATCAATTAATTATACTGAGTTTTTTAATTAATTGATGGAGATCAATTAATTGGACTTTAATAAATTAATTAGAGTCCAAGCCCATGGGGTTATAGGCCCATTAAAAAAATTTATTTGTTAGAATTAAAGAGTCCTAATAAAGATAGAAAGAATTTGTCTTGAAGTGAAAGAAATAAGAGATAAGGAAGGAGAAGGTTTCCTAATTAGATTAGGGGACTAATTAGGGCGAGAATTGAAGACCTAATGGGATTAGGTCAAGACTACATTGTGTACATAAATACACAATATAGGGGCCAAAAACTACAAGCAAGAGAGCCAAAATTTTCGGCCCCTTCTCCTCTTCTCCTTTTTTTTTGTGTTCTATTTTCTTACTTCAAGAAAAACTATTCCATCAAAAGGTTCCATCCCTTTTTGATTAAAAGGTTAATTCTTCCATCACTTGTTGATTCAAGAATTAATCTTCACTCTTAAATAGATTTAGAAATAAGATGTTCAAATTCACTAGCAAGGATTTGAAGTTTGTGGATCTGCTCGAAAGTGTGAATACCATTAGAGGGACTACATTTGGAGTCCTTGGTGAACGTTTTGAGAGGGCATCGAAATTGTTCGAAAGCAGCTTGAGGAATCTGAATTCCTTCTTACCCTTCATCAAGCGGATTGCTTGAAAGGTATAATTGTGAAACTTTAGTTGTTTAATTTTAATAAACGAACAATCAGAAATGCAAACTGAAAATCACATCAAATTCTGGATATGCATATTCACATATGATTATGATTTTATTTCAATTGTTGAAAAATTTTAAATTTTTGTTGTGCTTGCGATTACGCAAACCCAATATAGTTCTCATCTCGCCGACTAAAGTTGGGATGATTTCTCCATTGTGGATTATAAGTTTAAGAATATGGAGAATGAAAAGGCTTTTTGAATGTGTTCATGACATTTGTTTGTGCTTGAATATTTCATTGGTGGAGTGTCCTACAAGTTCACAAATGCTACAAACTTCTTCATCTTGCACATATCTAATTTTTTTTACTTTTTTAAGTTCCATGGCCTCAACTTTTCTTGTTAAAATAGTTATCCTAGCATTTAGATCATCTACTTGACTAAGTTAATATTTTTCTTTATTATTATTAGCAAGGTTAGATCTAATAGAACCTTCAAAAGAATTAACACTATGTCATGATTAAGAGTTTTCTGCTAAATGGTATAGATATTGTAGGGCTTCATCAGGTTCTTTATCAAGAAACTCACCATTACATATTATTTTAATAAATTATTATGTTTCAAGAGTTAAAGCTTCATAAAAAAAGTAATTAAGCACCATTTATCAAAATCATGATGTGAGCATGAAATCAACAAATCTTTAAATATTTCGCGACATTGAAAGAAAGCTTCATTAGAATTTTGAGAAAAAAATTGGATTTGTCTTTTCAAAGCATTAATTTTATGAGTTGGAAAGAACTTTTTCAAAAATTCAGCTTGCATTTCTTGCCAAATACCAACTGACCTAGGTTTTAAAGAATTAAGCCAAGTTTTTGCTTTACCTTTTAAAGAAAAAGGAAATAATTTGAACTTAACGATTTTATTTGTACAAGTTTAATTTTCAAAATTCGCACATACTTCATCAAATTCTTTCAAATGCAAATAAGGGCTTTCAGAATCTAAACCATGAAATTAGCAAGTAAAGGGATCATATCTGGTTTGAATCAAAAGTTATTTGCATTGAAAGGAAAAATAAAATAAGAAGGAGAAGAATTTTGAGTAGGTTTCAAGTAATAAATTATGGTACGCAGGTTATTGATTCTCATTTTCATCCTGGATACTTTCATTTTTGGCCATGGTGGAAGTGTGTGGAGATGACTCAAACAAATTTTCAAATAAAGTTTTAGAATTATTTCTATCTAAACGCCAAGAATTATGACTACGATACCATATGACCATGTAATCATAAAGAAAATAAATGCACAATATTTATAAAGAAAATAAATGCACAATATTTATAAAGAAAAAATTACAAACCTGAAAACTTACCTTGCCTTCCCCGACAATGCACCAAAAACTTGCTACAACTTTAGGTTGCAAACCCAAGTGCAGGTTGTATCAAGTAATAAATTTCTCGGGAGTTCGAGGTTTAGAATATAAAAAAAAATTATGTGGTTTAGAATATAAAAAAAATGCTATAACTAAGAAATCAAAGTAATAAAGGTATTGAGGATTAGGGACCCACTCTTGAGTTTTGGATAGAAGAACAATTATTTATTAATTTTTTACCTCTTTTAAATGCCACTATTGAAATGCATACACAATGACGGTTCCAATGGAAAGATGTTATCAAATAACTCATGCATTAAGGCAATCATGATATTGTCTTACTATTTGTAAATTATCTCTTAACACTAATATTTGTTTATGGGATCAAGTATTTATACACACATTTGACTACAATAAATCAAAATTTTACATTAGCAGTCGGTGGAGTAGAACCGTACAATAAGCCAAATGAATCCAAGTATTGTTATGTCATTGGTGATACATAAATCAAGAATCATCACAAAATAAGGAGGGTTTTATCGCCAATAATTATTTATGGGATTAAGTATTTATGCATACATTTGTCTACAACAAATCAAGGTTTCACATTAGCAGTTGGTGGAGTAGAACCGTACAATAAACTAAATGAACCCAAGTATTTATTATGTCATTGGTGATACATAAATCAAGAATCACCAATAAACAATTAGGGTTTCAATCAAAAATTAAAAGAATAATACAACACATCTGAACATTATGCACCTTTATAACCGTTCATCTTCCTCCATCAAGAGGTTCACCCTTTCTCCTCAGCTAAATGAAATTTAGAAAGACATAATGAAAGTAAAAGGACTAAAAATAAAAAACAAATTAGTGAATACATTTCTATTACTATAAGAAAACTTACATTACTACTAGAAAACTTAACTTAAAGAAAGACAATAATAAAATCTTTTTTTCCCCCTCTAAGGATTTTTATGTGTCTGGACTGCCATCCAAGAGCCCGTATTTATAGTAAAAGAGTGCCTAAATTGGCATCTTCAAATTCATTCCAAATGCACTCCAAATTAACTTAAAATGTGCTCTAAATTCACATGTTCTTTTCAAATTCAAATTTTGTCACACATTTTTCTCCATAAAATTAGCTGATTTTAGAAATATGATCAACATAAAAGCTGTGTATTTTTTTTGTTATATTCATTTTACAACTTGAATCACCTAATTACAATAATTAGGGAGAAAGTTATGCTTGATTGAAAGAAATATATCAGCATAGATGGATCATTTCCAATGTATATACTTGGATGAAGTTTCTGTTATAATCAAGGGTAAATTAGGCTGAGCTTCCAACAACAATGTTATAGTTTTATTTCTTGGCTTTCAAATGAAGTAAGATTTAGGTCCATAGGACTTTTGAATATGAAGTTATGCCCAAAATACAAAAATTGCACAAGTCTAGAAACATGCTTTTTTTTAGCCTATCAATCATTTGCAAAGTCCAAGTGATTTCTTGCATATATTTTGATCTACACATGATGAAATTAGGCAAAAATTTCCCTTTTCTTGTAATTATGATGCTTCTTTAATCCAATGAAATATTATCTCCCAACTTGCTCACAAAACATGTTATCTTCTTCGATTTTATTTTAGTTCTTTTTGACCTCATTTTATTCGTTGATTCTCTAACATAAAACATTAATAAAACTATAATAATAAAAATAATAATGAAAGTATAAAGAATTTTATACAAAAATATGTCAAAATATACACTTATCACACAGCGAAAAAAATGGTATCAGACACAATAAAAATTTTCACAAAATTTAAGTAGTTGTATGATTACGTAATTTTAATGAGCTCTAAACACAATATCATATAAAGTAAGGATTTTTGAAAACATAACCTGGTAGGTAAAAAAAATTATTTTTATTGTGATGCTTTCACAATCTATGAGTCTTTATCTCTAAGCTTCGATCTGATTAATTCAAACACCAAGGTCTTCCAGTCGAAGCCTCCATACCAATGAGAATGAGTGGGCATTCTTAATACTAAATTACAATTATACTATATACTTTTTCTTGTGATGTTTTTGATGAACATTTAAAAGTGTACAATTAATTAGGATTTATAAAATTATTTGAACTTTGAAATTGTCATTAGACCAATTAAAGCATTTTTGTGTTTTAGGAATAAAATGGGAAATCAACATAAACAAATGAGATTAAAAAGTTTTTCTTTTTTTGTGTGCAGGTTTTAGAGAAACTGGCGTAACTTTTGATTCCGAAATAGTTTTGGGTTAATTCTTGAGTCTATGGATTAATAAGTCATTCATCTAAAAGTTTATGCAAACCTTGGAACCCATACTAAACATGTAAGGATCAAAGAAGTTGGATTATAAGTGGATGTACAAAATGGATCACCAAAAATTCAGATCAGAGTTATGCCCAGTCCTAACCTATTTTACCAATTGGGTCATATTTCTTAAACTAAATTTGTTTTTAAGCATAAATTTGGATATATTATACATAAGAGGTAGTTAAACAATTTTGATAAAGAGAAGAAGGTGAGAAAATATGTCAAAATGGTTAACAAACATACTGAAATGCATTGTTGATGTTGAAGGATAACTCTTGAACATGATCCCATAATTTGACTATACCTCCTTCATCCTGCAACCAAATTTGACAAATAACATAAGAAAATATATTGCCAAAGAAAGATATACAAATTTATTGTTTACCCATCATCAAAATCTGATTGTATCTGGCCTCAAAATTCAATTCAATCAGGTAGGTGAAAATTTAGAGGATTTTGTGTAACAACTTACCAACTCTTGACAACTAGCATACCACATGATTGTTTAACTCCTCAATTATATGTTTGGACTCTAGCATACTCCAAGCACTATAAATAGGCCATGTATGAAGCTTGTACAAGTAGGGGATAGAGGGGAAAAAAGTTTTATTGTTGTTTTTCTTTAGGCTGAGTTTTCTAGTAGTAATAGAAATGTATTCTCTAGTTTCTCTTCTATTTTTAGTATTTTCTACTTTCATTATGCCTTTTTGAATTTCTTTTAGATGAGGAGAAAGGGTGAACCTCTTGATGGAGGAAAATGAACGGTTATAAAGGTAAAAATTATTTAAGTGTGTTATATTATTGTTTTAATTTTTGATCTAAACCCTACTTATTTTGTGGTGATTCTTGATTTATGAATCATTAATGGCACAACAAATCGCTAACATGAATTTCATTTAGCTAGATATTTGGTTTTACTACACCAACCGCTAACGTAAAACTTTGACTTATTGTAGACAAAGACGTGCACAAATACTTGATCTCATAAACAAATGTTGGTGTTTAGAGATAATTTGCAAATAGTAAGACAATATCATATTTACCTTAATGCATGAACTATTTGATAATATCTTCTATTGGAACCTTTATTATGTATGTATTCCAATAGTGACAATTAAAAGATGTAAAAAGAATAAATAATTGTTCATCTATCTAAAATTCAAGAGCAGATTCCTAATCCTTAGTACTTTTATTACTTTGATTTCGTAGTTGTATCATAAATATTTCTTTATAATCTAAACCATATTAAGCCTGTCTTTTAAGAAATATAAACCCAAAAACTTCAAACAACTTCCCTGTGGATCAACTTCGAACTCCCGAGAAAATTATTACTTGACACAACCTACACTTGGGTTTGCAACCTTAAAGATGTAGCAAGTTTTTGGCGCTGTTGTATAGGAAGGTAAGGTAAGTATTCAGGTTTGTAAATATATTTCATTAGTAAATATTATATGTTTTTTTTCTTTATAATTATATGGTTATATGGTATCGTAGTCATAATTCTCGGTGTTTAGTTAGAAATAATTTTGAAACTTTGTTTGGAATTTTGTTTGAGCCACCTCCACACACTTCGATCATGGCTAAAAATAAAAGTGTCCAGGATGAAAATGAGAATCAATAGGTTCATACCATGCATTATTACTTGCAACTTCCTCGAAATTCTTCTCCTTCTTGTTTCATTTTTTCTCTTAATGAAAATAACTTTCGATTCAAGCCAGGTATGATCCCTTTACTTCCTAATTTCCATAGTGTAGACTCTGAAAGCCTTTACTTGCATGTGAAAGAATTTGATGAAGTATGTGCCACTTTTGATGATCAAACTTGTACAAATAAAATTATTAAGCTTAAATTATTTCCTTTTTCTATAAAAGATAAAGCAAAAACTTAGCTTAGTTTTTTAAAATCTAGGTCAATTGGCACTTTCCAAAGAAATGAAAATTGAATTTTTGAAAAAGTTCTTTCCAAATCATAAAACTAATGATTTGAAAAGACAAATCCAAAACTTCTCTGAAAGTTCTAATGGAGCTTTGTTTCAATATTGAGAAAGATTTAATGATTTGTTGAATTCATGCCCATATAATGGTTTTGAAAATGGCGTTTACTTAGTTTCTTTTATGAATGTTTAACTCCTGAAATAAAAAAAAATTGTTGATACATTGTGTAATGGTGAGTTTTTTTTATAAAGAACCTGATGAAACCTTAGAATATCTAGACCATTTGACAGAAAACTCTCAATTATGACATAGTGTTAATTCTTTCGAATGTTCTATTAGATTTAATTTTGCTAATAGCAATAAAGGAAAATATTACATGGTCAAGAAGATGATCTAAATTCTAGGATTGCTAGTTTAATAAGAAAAGTTGAGGCCATGGAACTTAAAAAGGTAAAGAAAATCATATATGTGCAACAGGAAGAAGTTTGTAGCAATTGTGAACTTATGGGGCACTCCATCAATGAATGTCCAAATATTTTAGTACAAGCAAATTTCATGAACACATTCAAAAAGCCTTTTCATTCTCAGTATTCTGAAACTTACAATCCAATGGAGAAATTATCTTAATTTTAGTTGGCGAGATGATAATCATACCCAACCGCCACATTCACACAATCCACCTAACTTTTCTTTACCTTTAGTTCTTGTATCGCCTAATTTCTCGTTTCTTCCACTTTTCTCTTTTTTGCTTCCTAATTTCTTCCCTGAGAGCATTCCTGCACTCAGGAACTAAAGCATACAACTTTTTTTCCTTTACCCTAGTTCGACTCAACATCTTCTTGCAATCTCCTCATTTTCTTAGATCTTCTAAAGTGTTGGCGTAGCACTCCTACACTATTCTTTAGAGAAATTAACTTTAAAAGAGAAACCGCATGACTCATGTGTAAGAATCCTCTCTTGGACTCTTCCATGCTAAACCTCTTTAGTACTTTATCTATGTACATGGATTGCGATTGTCCAATCATCCTCTTGGGTCTATCTCTATAGATCTTAATCTTTAGATGTAAGTTGCTTCTGCCAAATCCTTCATGGAGAATTGAGTAGACAACCAAGCCTTCATTGCAGCAACATCCCTACATCATTTCTAGTGATTAGGATGTCATTAATGTAAAGGACAACAAATGTCATGCCCCAAAATTCGGACATGATACGGCCGCGCCGTCACACTACTCCACGACGACATGAAGCCTTCAAAAATTGAGTCAATTATTAGGACCTAAGCGAAAGCATACAATTTTCAATAAATTGATCAATCCAAAGGTAGAGAGCATTTAAAATCCCATATCAATAGCAAGAAAATAATATTACTAATGAGTTTCCATACAAAAATCCTGAATAGATTTAATAATCAGATCAATGAAATAAATAAATTCAATTCTCCAAAAATTATGATATAAATTACTAAAACATGAACATAACCCTTCAATCAAGTTTTCTTAGCTCTAGAGTAGACTAACTATTTGAAAGAAAAATATTAGCAAGGAGTGAGTTTTATATTCAATAAGCAATTCTCAATACTCTTCTACCGGATCAAGCAAGCACAGTTTCAATTATATTATAATAATACATATGAATAGTCAAATATCGATGTACAAAATAATTTCATGGAGACAAGCAAGCATCAAAAGTCAAAGTACACAAAATAATTCTTTTAGTTAGCTCCTAGACAAACACTACGACCATTATTATAGCCCGTGGCATGAGATGTCGGCTGATGGATATCCATGGTCCAAGACAAAAGTTCCAACTGTAATTCTGATGGCGACTAAAACAAATATGTTCGGAACTAGTTCCTAATGTCAACAAAATTTTCAAAAGGGGCCCAAAACAAACGCCAGTCGAGAGTTTAACAAAAATAATATTTATTTTCAAGTAACAAAGAAGTCAAATTTTAAAACTTCAATCTTTCTAATGTAATCACAAAGATAATATCGGTAATATGCTTGATCTAAATTATTTAAAATTACTCATTGTCTTTCAGAAAATAAAATTAAATTCTTTTCTATTATTTAAAAATAAAATGAATCCATGACAATGAGCAAGCATTATCAAATCATTAACGATGTAATTTTATATAATAAAGGTAACATAAATAAAGGTAGAAAAGTATCAAAAATTACTTACCTCAAATTCCAAAACTTACAATATCTCGGGGTCTAAGGCATTGTCTAAGCTTTCTCAAATGAATTTAATTCATGAAATAGATTGCAAAAACATAATTAAGATCTACGACTACAATACCAAAATGAAGCTGGAAGTTTCCTATTCATGAAACTATATTATCAATTTATTCTTTTTTTTAACATGTTTAATCTCAATTCAATCGAATATTTATATTATTATATATGACTATTCTACTCCAAAATACTTTATTGAAATTTGGATTGACTTTAGAAGTCTCTGTCCACTACGTCTGACATAAATGAGACATGAGTGCCAAGCTGGCTTGAGCTTTTAGGTACTAACATGTGTAATTAATTTACTAAGAGATTTAACCCAGAAGCTAATTTATACACATTCACTTGCTTAATAAAATACTAAACACAGTATAAGTATAACAGAATAACTAAGTCCCTAATAATAATTCAAATCAGCCAATTATTACTCTTAATACACAAAACCCTTTATGCTTTTATTTTCCAATGAAATTGTATAGCCCACCAGTCTGATCCTCTATTGCGAATGGTGCTTCATCTTCTATTTCAATAATATTATTACATGCTAAGTGTATATTAATGATGTCATCCAATACACTGGGCATGTATAGGTGTTATTGAAACAGGAGATGAAACACCATACTGAATAAAGGATCCTACTTGTAGCCCCACACATATACATAATGGTGTCTTGACATCATTATTATATTCAAAAAACCCAACACAAAAATGTGTCTACCTAAAATAAGTTTTCAGATGGTTTTTCCTTCAAATAAGGTTGAGGTAGGTCGTATACCTTAGGGCTAAGACCAAAGTGGTAAAAAAGGGGCCAAGATGCTACCAGTTTCGTCACATTATGCACATCTTTGTTCAGATGTCTAAGAAGAGCTTTTTTGAAGAAAAAAACTATTCTCAAGGTGAAAATTTTTTGTTTGGTGGGGTAAAGTTGTTATTCACCGGGTCAGAAATTCCGAATAGGTGGGGCAGGAAAGGAAAAGACAACTCTTTTTCCATCCCTTGTTTGAGATGGTAGCATTGACTAGGAATTTTGCATCATTCTACTCAATCAAATAGAAAAGGCTTAGACCTTAGGTATAGGCAACGAAGTATGAGCAAAAGAGCTCAGCAGTAGGCTCTTCCTTTAAATATTGTACAAGCATGGAAAAAACCAGCATTAAGCGAAAGGAGTTGGGGATGAGTTGGTTAAGGAGAATGTCAAATTGAGTGAAATGTTTTTGTATAAATCAGGTATGCAGAATCTAAGTCTGCCCTCTGATCAGGCTACATAAAAGCATAAATAGCTGGAGGGTGGATGTCAAGGGCAGTCTTGTCCGTTGGGCACTATTATAACATATTATGGGGGAATACCCGCATTATCCCTAAGTCTTCTTATGTAGTCTAGGGAAAGGGATGAGCTATATCACTCAAATTCTTCCAAGAAATCGAAAGAGCTAGGCTTTCGTGGAAGTTTGTGTTCAGCTCTGTAAAGAGCCCTACAACGGATATAGGTAGGGAAAGAGAAGTAGTTGATTCTGAGGAGTTAGGCATTTTAAGGTCTTAAGAGAATTAAGCATAAAAAAATTAAAATGTAAAAACAAGAGGTACCTAGTAGGGGATGTGCCTTGGAGTCACTTGAAGTTGGCTGTGAACTAGTCGCCGAAGTGTGGAGATGGTTAGCTGTCGGAAAATAGATGGATTTTGAGATTGCCAAGAGAAGAAGAAGAAGAAGCAAAATGGGGGAAGTGAGGGTGATATTGGATTCGCTATAATTGCAGGGGTATGCATAGTGGAAAATTATTTTTTTTATAAAAACTTAGATTTAACAAATAAATACATCCCCTTGATTTGAAAGCAATTCTAACGATCGCACTTATTCAAATGAATATATAAACAAATATTAAATTCAGATTATACTTTCATGAACTCCGATTGATGTAAGAAATGAAGCAATCAATTATTGTATTCCTTGCTTATCAGAATTCGCAAGGATCCACGTGTCTCCCCTCTATCAGGTCCACAATATGGAAATCAACACCGATTAAAAGAATTCGCTAATATTTATTAAAATCATTTTATATTCTAGATCCACAGTAATAATTGCGCTTTAATCCAATTGATGGATCAATAACAACCTTTCAAGAACAATAAAGACTAATTTTTTAAGTTCTTGAAATTTTGAAGAGAAGAGAATATCAAGAAACCTATTTTCTTTGAAGAACAAGAAAACCAATATTTTCAAGAAAACACTTTTCTTTTTCTTTCTTTTCTTTTCTTTTTCTTGGAGAGAAAAATAGAAAACTCACAAAATATTTTTTTCTAAAAATTTTAAATTAATTTTCGGCCCTCCCCTATTAATAGGGGCTGAAAATTAGATTTTCTCCAACTTTTGGAGAATTTGTCAATTTTGAACTACTTCAAAGTTTAATACTGGAATTATTCTAAATTTTCCAACAAATCTTCTCTTTTCTCTCTCCAGTGTATGTGAACTTATTTGAGACTACATTAGTCATTAAAATTAGTCTACAAACATTCTTGATATTAATTTGGACTCTTCAAATAATATCAAGATAGATATATATCAAATATATATCAAAAATATATTTATACAAAATAAAATTCTGATGGCCAATTTTTATCTCATAAAAATCGATCATATTATATTTTAATTATATAAATATATTAATTAAATAAATCATTTTTATTTTAATTATCATCTTCATCTTCTAGTAGGTTTTTTAAGTGATCCATTTACTTAAAAAATCCAAGAATCAACCCAATTGATTTAAACCCAAATTAATCAATCCAATTGATTAATTATAATTTACTCCAATTGGGCCTCATAATCAAAATAGGTTCAATTAAATAATTTAATTATTTAATCGAATAATTTAATTTAACCATTAAATTAAATAAAATTCCTTATTAATTAATTAATCAATATTAACTAATTAATTTCTAACCATTGGAAAAATCCCAAAATAAAAAATATTATTTTTCATAAAGATGTGTGACCCTTTTAGGTTCACTACTAAGCTAGTAGTGGGCTTGCAATATTTGCAAGTTATGAATAACAATTATTCCAACTAATTAATCCAATTAATTAATCCACTTGGAATTAACTCTTTAATTCCAAGAACTCCACTATCCATGAAAACACCTAGCAAGTAACCATGGCAAACTAGTTTTAGGTGAAATAGCGAGTAAACCTATTTTAGTTGCGAATACTGTATATGTACGGTTCTTTCGATAACTAATCTCCCAATTGAATTTAGGGCATAGATTATAAGTCAAACCCTAAATGATTCAATAAATGTGATTCCATTTCAAGTTCTAATTATTTTTTATGAATCAAGATTCATCCTGCCTTAGCCAAGGTCATTGAATCATGAACTATAAAAATACAAAAGATTCACTTGTTAAGCAAAAAACAAGTGTCGAATTCTATGTTGGTCACTGACAAACCTCCATGCACACCAGTGCAACACCCAACATATCCCTTTATGATTGTCAAGCAATCAGAAGATATATCGAAGTGTTGCAAGATGTATACAAAGCTACCATTTTGGCTCAAGTCCGAGGACTAGCCGTGTACTATCACAATATAGAAATTTTTATTTCAATAGTCAAAGCCTCCAACTAAGAATTTCTTGCGGGCATGTTCGGTGTACTTATTCTCTAACAGGTAAAACTCTTGACTTGAAACTTAATTAAGACCAAAGCCTTAGAGGCATGTTCCATGATAGCCATCATATGCGCGACCATACTCCGTTGCTAAATTTGGTCTAAGGACTTTATCTAATGTACAAAAATAAAAGATGCAAGACATAAGATAAAGAAAGTTCATTTTTATTAATATGATTCACAATATGATTATCTTTACAAAAGAGAAAGAGTACAATATATCTAATCTAATTATGGCACTGGGCATCCTACTCTAACAATCTCCCACTCACCCTAGCTTCAATTACCCATGTATCTAAGGCCCATCTTCTTGAGATATCCATCGAATACCTTCTGCGCTAAGGGTTAAATGGGTCTGCTACATTTTCTGCTGAAGCAACTAATCCACAATGATGTCGACTCTACCAATGATCTCTTTGATCAAGTGATATCGTCTCATTATGTGCTTGGATCTTTGATGAGATCTTGACTCCTTTGCTTATGCAATGGTTCCATTATTATCACAGTAAATCATAACTAGATCAACAACGAATGGAACTACACCCAACTCTTGAATGAAGTTTCTTATCCAAATAGCTTCATTTGCTGCATCTGATGCAGTAATATATTCAGCTTTGGTGGTAGAGTTTGTAGTCATCTCTTGCTTGGAACTCTTCCAACTGACCGCACCACTATTCAAGGTTAATATATATCCAGACATGGACTTCGAGTTGTTTATATCGAAATGAAAACTAAAGTTTGTATATCCTTCCAGTTTTAGTTCTCCATTGCCGTATATCAGAAAGATATCCTCAATTCTTCTCAAGTACTTGAGGATCATCTTAACGGCTTTCCAGTGCTCTTACCTAGATTGGATTGATATATGTTTGTGATACTTAGAGCATGTGCAATATCAGGCCTTGTACACAACATTACATACATTATGCTCCCTATTACGGAAGTATAAGGTATGCGAGTCATCCTTTCTCTCTCTTTAGGTGTCTTGGGAGACATGTGAAACCCCATGACTCATAGGCAAGAATCCTCATTTGGATTCCTCCATGCTACACCTTTTTAGCACTTTGTCTATGTACATGGATTAGGATTGTTCGATTATCCTTCTGGATCTATCTCTACAGATCTTTATCCCTAGGATAAAAGATACATCTCCCAAGTCCTTCATGGAAAACTAATTAGACAACCAAGTCCTCGTTGATTGCATATCCCTATATCATTCCCAATGAGTAGGATGTCATCAACGTAGAGCACAACAAACGTAACTACACTCCCACTAACCTTCTTGTAGACACATGGTTCATCTGGGTTCTTATGAAAATCAAGTGTTTTGATTATTTCATCAAACCGGATGTTCCAACTCCTCAAAGCTTGTTTGAGTCCATAAATGGATCTCTAGAGTTTACAAATCTTTTGCTCGCTCCCACTGGATATGAAGCATTTTGGCTGCTTCATATAGATCTCTTTCTTCATGTTTCCATTAAGGAAAGTGATCTTCACATCTATTTTCCATATCTCATAGTCATAATAAGTGGATATGGTCAGCAGAATTCTGATGGATTTAAGCATCGCCACTAGTGAAAAAGTTTCCTCATAATCAATTCCTTGCTTTTGAGTATAACTTTTTACAACCAGACATGCTTTATAGGTCGCTATCTCTCTATCTACTCCAAGATTCCGCTTGTAGACCCATTTGCAGCTAATGGGAACAATTTCCTATGGTGGGTCCACCAAGGTCCACACCTTGTTGGAGTACATGGAGTCCATCTTGGATTGTATGGATTCTTGTCACTTCTCCAAGTCAATGTTAGACATTGCCTCTCCATGGCTTCTTGGATCATTATCCAAGATGAGTCCCTCTTCTTTGTTTTTTAACAAGTTATACCTCTTAGGTAGCCTTGAGACCCTTTCAGATCTTCTAAGAGGTTGTGCCTTAGAGGGCCCAACATCAGCTAGTGTGTCATCTACTGTGATAGTTGGGGCATCCTGTGGTTTTTGAACTTCTTCAAGGAAAATGGCATTCCTCGAAACAAACACATTTTGTTCTAAGGCGTCGTTTGAAATATTATCCAATAGACTCCTTTGGATACCCCACAAACTTGCATAAGCTGGATCTTATATCCAACTTATCTCCCACTTGCTGCTTTACATAAACAGCACGCCCCCATACCCTAAGGTATTTATAGGAAGGTGTCTTTCCACACCACATTTCATATGCTATTTTAGGCATGGCTTTAAATGGCACCCTATTTAGTAGTTATGTCGTTGTTTCCAAGGTGTAGCCCTAGAATGAAAGAAGTAATGTAGTGAAGCTCATCATGGATCAAACCATGTCCAACAAGGTTCGATTCCTGCTTTCCACAACTCCATTAAGTTGTGGAGTAGCAGAAGGAATCCACTGTTAGAGAATCCCATTCTCGTTTAGAAAATCTAAAAACTCTATGCTTAAGTGTTCACCTTCTCGATCAAATCAAAGAGTTTTATACTTAAGCTAGTTTGTTTTTCTACTTCAGTTCTGAAATCTTTGAATTTTTCAAATACTTCAAACTTGTACCTTAAAAAGTACACAAAACTAGTTCCCACAAGCACTAACACTTAGTGGCCCACACATATCTGTATGGATCAAATCCAACAGATGTTTGGCTCGCTCCATTTGTCCAACAAACAGAGATTTGGTCATCTTTCCTTTGAGGTAAGATTCACAAGTTAGCAATTCTTGTTCATTCTTTAGATCAATCAGTTGTGCTAACTTGTTAATCATTTTTTCATAAATATGCCCTAATCTTGCGTGCCATAGGCTCATGGAACTATGATTATCTAATTTTCTTTTATTTTGTTGAATTGTGAAAATGGGATTATAGGGAGTAACAGTATATAAACAATTCGTCAAAGAATCCAAATAGATAAAATCAGAACGTTTGAAAATGTAACAATTTCCATTCTCAATGGTAAATCTAAAACCTTATCTATCCAAAACTAGAATAGAGATAATGTTCTTGATAATATCTGAAATGAAAAGACAATTGTTTAAAACCATTACAGAACCATTCTCAAAAGCTAGGTTAACGGTGCCTATAGCAAATGTAGCAACTTTTGCTCTATTCCCCATTCTTAGGATCGTCTCTCCTCTATCCAGCTTCCTACTTCTTGTCATCATCTGCAAATCATTGCAGATATATGAGCCAAAATTGGTATCTAATACCCAAGAAGTATTGTTAACAGACAAGTTAATTTCAACCAAATATATACCTTAATTTTTCAGGCTTGCAAGATACTCCTTATAGTTCCTCTTCCAGCACCTGGTTTGCCGCACTAATGGCACTTGTCATTGCCTTGAGAAGAAACCTTATTGACACCGCCTTCACCTTCAGCTTGTTGGATTTGGAGGAACCATTTCCTTTCTTTTTTCTCTCTTGGGTTTTTTAGCCTTTGATTCGAAAAAAGATCCAACAAGCAGTATCGGCTTATCCTTTTTCATGGTAGAATTAGCCGTCTTTAACATGTTCACAAGCTCAGGGAGACTAGTCTCCATGTTGTGCATGTTAAAGCTGACAATAAATGTGTCAAATGAGGGATTAATTTTCTTAATTTAGTAAATAAAGTGAGGATTAATTTTATACAAGACCTCATAATAATTAAAATTAAGTTGGTTTTTTAATCCATGACATCATAATATTATTGCGCCAGCATAAAAGCATTAAATAAAATCCTAAGCATGCATCTAATACATAATTAAATAAATAGATGATCATAAACCAGTCTTATGCGGTCCATTTGAGGTAAAAATAGACCTGAGGTCAGTCTAAGGGTAATAATATATAAATTGTATCCCATACAATCATGGGCCTTCATTGGAACCTCTTTCTTGATTCTCCTTCGTCTTTCTAAGAAAAAAAAAACCTCACCACCAATTCTACTCTCTTTGTAGAAAAATAAATAATTTACATAGATGGAATAAGACGCTCGCAGGCCCTGTTTTAAAACCCAAAAACATTAAATAAAACAAATCACATTGGTCCAATGGCTCATGATCATCCCATACATCCTCATAATAAACATCACATGCATTTATAAAAACATGCAAATTTACCAAGTTGTTTAATACAATTTTTGACTTGGGATAATTTTTAATTGCTTGAAAAATAATTTTTCTTTAAATTTTTTTTAATAAATTATTAAAATTAATAATTAATTTTAAAATTTTAGAAAATCAAAATAAAACGGACCTAAAAAATAGCATGACGAGCGCACCAGCACAACGGTAGCTACTGCTGCCTGTATTGCCCACTGTTGTCTGTAATATATGAGTCTCACACTACTCAATTGGCCAATATGATTCTTGTATTTCATGTTATTCATATGTGCTTGCATTGAAACTAGCATAGCATGATCTGTTTTATTTTATAATCACATTTGATCATTAAATTTCTAAAAAATCTCATATGCTATTAGTAGTCGATCATCATAATATAAGTAATCAACATAAAATTGAAATAAGAAGAAAATGAGGTTGATCAATATTGGATATAAATGGGATATATAGGTTATAATTTTGAAAGTGTTAAAGGTGTTACAAGTAATCATATACGGTTTGACTCAATTTCATCCAAGTATTTAAAAAGTATATATCGGTAACATGCATATTTGGGACATTGGACATAGGATACTATGATTGAAAGTTGATATTACAATATTCATTTATTATAAGATTATATAATTTTTAATATGGA
The DNA here is from genome assembly GCA_019321725.1 of Paulownia fortunei. Lineage (NCBI taxonomy): Eukaryota > Viridiplantae > Streptophyta > Magnoliopsida > Lamiales > Paulowniaceae > Paulownia > Paulownia fortunei. The sequence continues at coordinate 13,591,241 of CM033121.1, forward strand.
TAATTATTCAAGAATCGGGTGTCAATCGGGTAAGAAATTAAATGAACGGCTAGGAAATTAGCTTATGAATTATCTATAAGATCTTGTGATAATTAAAATAGGATGCAATAAAATTAATGTATAGTAAGATACATCTGATCTAGGCTTGAAAAATGGGTGAAAGGTCAGATTTATACCACAACTTGCCACTTCATGCTTGCTACCAAGCTTAAGCAAGCACCTCAAGTGCCACCTCAAACTTTCCTTCTCTCTTAGCCACTAACCCACGATCCTAAAACATTTTTCAGTCATTTTCAAGGTCCAAACTCATGTCAAAATCTCTCTAAGCTGGTCCTAAGTGATTCCAAGTGATAGAAAAGGGCAAAGGAAGCAAAAGGAAGTAGTAATCACGAGTAGAAGTTGAAATTGGCATAGGTGAGGTTCATCTTCAGTTTTAACATCAATGTTTTATATTATTTGAGGGTTTTGTGATTTCTTAAGATTTCATGATGATGTTAGAGGTTATTTATAGGGTTATTATGCATAAAATAATGATTTGTGGTTGCAAACACATAGTAAAACCACTAAGGGGCAGAATATGTGTATATGCTGATTTTTAGTTTATTGAGCTTGAGATATGAAAGAAACATTGGGTAAATCCTATATTTATCATCATGAACATGTTCATATAGGAGTTAAGATTATTTATACAGGTTTGGATAGCTTAGGAATTAAAATATGTCATGATAATTAAAGAGAAGCTTAAAACTATCACCATCAAATTTCAGATTTTGTCCTATCTGAAGGGGATTGGTTTTATAGAATTAAATCCATTATTTTTGGTAATAATATGACCTGGTTGTCTCTGTGTATATGTTATCTAAGTGTGGTAAAAGTTTGGGAGCTATTGAATATAATTAAGGGTGCCAAAACAATTAATGTCATGAAGTGCGCAAAACTGTCACGATAGGAAAAATCTATTTCAGTATGCTGTGAAGGGAGCAGAACTTGGGAAGCTATATCCGTGAGTTTTAGCCATTCTATGACATGGTTACATTTTTTTTATGTTATCTAAGTGTGATAAAAATTGGGGAGTGAATGAATATGTCCAAGGGTGTCAAAATCATCATGCAAATTAATGTGGCAGCAAGAAAATGTGAAGTTGTGAATCTGTCACATTTAGTTCATTAACATGTTCCAACATAGATGTGGTGTATTTGATCCCTAATATTTAGGGGTATGTTATAATAGTTATACATCAATTAAGTGAGGTTAGTATATATCTAAGATGTGGAACAAATGTGCGTAGAAGGTTGTATTCAGTTATAGTTTTTAAGTGGTAAGGTTGTTTAGTTAAATTGAGATCAAGATCTTTATAGTATATTAGGTATAATGAAATTGTAATGGTGATTAATACCTTGTATTTTTATAGATTGTTTCGCATCTAGGGTTGGGAGTAATACTTAAGAAACCTAAAAGTAACACAGAACTGATCAAAGGTAAGTAAAAATTTATTTACAACTACAGCGCATGAACATAGTATTTCTTGGAATATTTATACTGTGTGTGATTTGATGTTTGAACAGGTGTAATAACAAGTATATTAAGTATCATTTGATGCGTGAGAATGATGAGATGAATATTTGTTGTTGGATTGAGCATGTCATTCATTAACGTTTGCACATGCATGCATAATACATGAGCATTGTTGAGATCTTGCATGCACGTTATCATATTTAGAACAAAAATATTTTATTGGCTACTACTAGTGCACCGAGACATGAGAGGCGTGCTTATGTGATATTTTGGGTACCGCAAGTGGGATGACTTCCCGGAGGATCATAAGGGCAGACATGAGGTAGACCTCTAGCGGTCACGAGAGGATGGTCCACTTGACTGTGCCTTTCTTATGATTGATACCGCGAGTGGGATACTTCTCGGGTAATCACAGGGTAAGATAGGGGGTATACCTCTGGGGGTCATGGGAGGATGGTCCACTCGACTGTATCAATCCATTATTAGCTATTTGATTATTGATATTGTGTAGAGCTCTTTCCAATGCATAGTAGGTAGGTCAAGAGCCAAATGAAAGAAAATGATTTTGAATAAAATATTTTGATTCATGAGTATGCATTCTTAGCACAATATCTTGGAAATATTTTACATGTGTTTCACATCATTTTTAGCATGCACGATTTTACTTACTAGGGGTTAACTTATATAATTCATGCATTGTAGGTAAGCATGGTGTTACGTGAGACTCTGAGGCTTACTAGGCTAGTTGTTGGAGCTCCTACAGGCTTCTGAGGATCATTGTACATGGATGGAGACCTGATGGATTGTATAAATTATTTTCTATATAAAAAGAGTTACAAGATGCAAAATGTCCTTACTTCTTTCGATTTTGATTTTTGAGTCTATCGTATTATAACTTTGGGATGTCGTGTCCTATATAACTCTTAAAATTTTATAGTAAATAAGTCTGAGAATAGCGTGACTGTGATGGGTGTTGTGTTTTTATATAAACAATGATTTTTTCATATATAGGGTTATGTGTGAGAAAACACTTTACTGTTTCTCAAAGTGCTACATTTGACAAAAATATATATATACACATGCACACACATGTGCTACCTTGTCAAAATTATTGTTATATCAATATCTATATTTAGTGGTAGAGGTGTTACACTACTCGTCGCCTGCTGCTGTGCGGAGCCATCGGGTGTCCCACACCCGACACGCATGCAGCCCATTTTTCATGCAAAATTAAATTTAACATGTTAAACATGAATTTAAATAATTTAAATCATGTACACACAAATTCAAAAAATTCACTAAATAAGTGAAACCGTGGCTTTGATACCATTGTTGGGTTTGCTATAATCGCAGGGGCATGCGCAACAGAAAATTAAAATTTTATAAAAACTTAGATTTATCACATAAATACATCCCCTCGATTCAAAAGAGATTATAACGAACTCGCTTATTCAAGTGAATATATAAATAGATATTAAATTCGGATTATACCTTTCAAATACTCCGATTAATGTAGAGAATGAAGCAATCAATTGCTATATTTCTTGCTTATCAAAACTCGTAGGGATCCAAGTGTCCCCCTTTATTAAGTCACAATATGAAAATCAACACCGATTAAAAGAATTCGCTAATATTCTTAAAATTATTTTCTATTCTAGATTCGGAGTAATATTTGCCATTTAATCCAATTGATGGATCAAGAACAATAAAAACTAATTGTTTAAGTTCTTGAAATTTTGAAGAGAAGAGAATATCAAGAAACCTATTTTCTTTAAAGAACAAGAAAATCAAGATTTTCAAGAAAACACTTTTCTTTTTCTTTCTTTTCTTTACTTTTTCTTGGAGAGAAAAATAGAAAACTAACAAAATATTTTTAAAAAAAAATCTTGAAGTAATTTTCGGCCCTCCCCTATTATTAGGGGCCAAAAATTGATTTTTTTCCAACTCTTGAATAGTTTGTCAATTTTGAACCACTTCAAAGTTTAATCTTGTAGTGATTTTAAATCTTCCAACAAATCTTATCTTTTCTCTCTCCAATGTATGTGAACTTATTTGAGACTACATTAGTCATCAAAATTAGTCTAAATACATTCTTGATTTTAATTTGAACTATTCAAATAATATCAAGGTAGATATATATCAAAATATATTTATATTAAATAAAATCCTAATGGCCATTTTTTATCTCATAAAAGTCAATCATATTATATTTTAATTATATAAATATATTAATTAAATAAATCATATTTATTTTAATTATCATCTTCATTTTCTAGTGGGCTTCTTAAGTGATCCACTTTAATTTTTAGACTTGTACTTAAAAAATCCAAGAATCAATCTAATTGATTAATTATAATTTACTCCAATTGGGCTTTCTAATCAAATTAGGTCCAATTAAATAATCTAATTATTTATTGAATAATTTGATTTAACCATTAAATTAAATAGAACCCCTAATTAATTAATTAATCAATATTAACTAATTAATTTCCAACCATTGAAAAAATTCCAATATAAGAGATGTTACTTTCCATAAAGATGTGTGACCCTCTTAGGTTCACTACTAAGCTAGTAGTGGGCTTATAACATTTGCAACTTATGAATAACAATTATTTCAATTAACTAATCCGCTTGGAATTTACTCTTTAATTCCAAAAACCTCACTATCCATGAAAACACCTTGCAAGTAATCATGAAAAACTAGTCTTAAGTGAAATAGCGAGTAAACTTATTTTAGTTCTGAGTACTATACATGTACGGTACTTTCGACAGCTAATCTCCCAATTAAATTTAAGGCATGGATTATAAGTCGAAACCCTAAATGATTCAATAACTGTGATTCCATTTCAAGTTCCAATAATTTCTAATTAATCAAGATTTATCCTGCCTTGGCCAAGGTATTTGAATCATGAATTATGAAAACACAGAAGATTCACTTGTTAAATAAAAGACATGTGATACCCGAACCTCTCACAACTCACTTGGCCAATGTGATTCATGCATTACATACTACTTATATGCTAATTTGCATTAACATTTACATGGCATCTTATATAGCATTCTTAATCATTAGACCTCTAATGCTATCACATGATATAAGTGGTTGAGATCTTATAACCTAATTAACAAATTCTATATTTAAATAAGAAAAATAATAGATTGGTCGATATAGGTTATATGTTATAATTTTGGAAGTGTTAAAGGTGTTACTAGTAAGTTTATATGATTCGATTTAATTAGATCGAGGTGTTTTAAAAGTGTATATCCATGGATTAACATACTTGGGATATTGGACATGATATAATGTGATTTAAGTGTCATAATATAAGGTCCATATGTGCATATGATTTTAGAAATGCAAACTAGACAATCATTTAAGAATCGGATGTCAATCGGTTTGGAGATCGAATGAACGGACATAGGAATTACCTATGGGAATGAATGGTGACTAAGATAGGTTGCAACCAAATAAGAATATGTGAAACACACAAGATTAGGGCTGCAAGATAAGGGAGAAAATCAGATTATACCATTACATGCCACGTCATGCTTTCTTATTAAGTTTAAGCTAACATCTCAAGCTAACACCTCAAACCCTTCACCCTTAAGCCACGACCAGACCCTCATTTCAGCCATTTTCATCTTCCAAACACACACCTTAAGGTATCCAAGTGCTCCAAATTGATTCCTAGTTGAAATAAAAGCAAGAAAAGCAAAGGAGAAGTGATTACCATCAAGTTTAACCTCAAAATCTGCATAGGTAACACTTATCTACGATTTTGCCTTTGGTTTTCAGATTATTCTAAATGGTTTTATTGTTTAATAAGATTTGAATATCTCTTATAAAATTTTTAGGAAGTTTTTAGTTAGACTTTGGTGCACAAAGAAAGGGTTTTTGATAACAAACACTTAATAGGAAATACTTGTGGCAGAAACTGTCACCTTACTATTGTCTTGTGATTTAGGCTTCAAAAGTGTTTGGTATGTTGAATAAAATCTGTAATTATCATCATATACATGTTTATATATGGGTTAAGAGTATTGTAATAAATTTTCATTGGTTAAAAATTGAAATAGGGCATGATATTGAAGAGATACTCAAAACTGTCACCATCGAATTTCAGATTCTGTCCTATGTGAAGTGGACTAGTTTTACAGTATTAAATCCATTATTTTTGTCAAGGATATGACCTGGTTGTCTCTTTTTATATTTTATATAAGTTTGGTGAAAATTTGGGAGTGATTGAATATACTTAAGGGTGCCAAAATCATTAATGTCATGAAGTGCGTAAAACTGTCACGGTAGGAAAAATCTGTTTCAGTATGCTGTGAAAGGAGCTGAACTTGATAAGCTATATCCATGATTTTTATCCATTCTATGACATGGTTACATTTTTTTTATGTTATATAAGTGTGATAAAAATTTTGGAGTGAATAAATATGTCTAAGGGTGTCAAAATCATCATGCAAATTAATGTGGCAGCAAGAAAATGTGAAGTGGTGAATCTGTCCCATTTGGTTCATTAACATGTTCCAGCATAGATATGGTGCATTTGATCCCTAACATTTAGAAAAATATTGTAAGAGTTATAATACATCAATTAAGTGAGGTTAGTATACATTTAAGATGTGGAACAAAGGTACGTAGAAGGTTGTATTCGGTTATAGTTTCTAAGTGGTAAGGTTGTTTAGTTAAATTGAGATTCAAGATCTTTATACTATATTAGGTATAATGAACTTGTTAATTGAGGATGGTGATTGATATCTTGTATTTTTACAGATTGTTTCACATCTAGGGTTGGGGAGTAATACTTAAGAAACCTAGAAGTAACACACAACCGATCAAAGGTAAGTAAAGATTTATTTGCAACTACAATGCACAAACATAGTAGATGTGTGAATTATATGTAATATCATAAATTATATGTGCATAGTAGAGGGCTCTCCATTGAGCATACATACATGGGCATTGTCATTGGCACGTGCATGCATCATATACGAGCATTGTGATAAATCTTACATTGCACGGCATGATGCTGAGAAAGGAAAATGTTTTACTGACCACTACTACTGCACCGAAGCATGCATGGATTTGCATGGTTTTATGCATGGATTTGCAAGTTCGCGTGCATGGATTTGCATGCGTATGAGTATGCATGGATTTGCATGCTTATATGATTATTGGCCATTGGATTATGGCGATGTACAGAGCTCTTTTCCGGTGCATGGGATAGTAGCATTGGTCAGGGGCCCAAGAAAGAAATGATTTTGAGAGAAATGTTTTGATGCATGGAATTGCATTGTGGGCATAGCATTTTGAGATGCATGACTTGATATTGTGGATTATTCTTTGACATGCATAATCTTTACTTACTGAGCATTAGCTCATATAGTTTATGCATTGTAGGTGAGTCTGGTGATACTTGATACCATGGACTTACTGGGCAAGCTGTTGGGGTTCCTACAGGTTCTGAGGATCAGTGTATATGGATGACGACCTGTTGGGTGTGTTGTGGGCATATTCTAATTTTTACATTCATTATTATTATGTAAAGTGCTGACTATATATAAATAGTGATTTTTCTATATACAGGGTTATATGTGAGAAAATACTTTACTGTTTCTCAAAGTGCTACATTTGACAAAAGTATATATATATATATACACACATGCACACACATGTGCTACCTTGTCAAAATTATTGTTATACCAATATCTATATTTAGTGTTGGGGGTGTTACAAGACAAGTGTCAAATTCTATGTTGGTCACTAATAAACCTCCATGCACACCAGTGCAACACCCAACATATCCCCTTTGTGATTACCAAGCAATCAGAAGAAATATATATCAAAGTGCTGCAGGATGAACACAAAGCTACCATCATGCCTCAAGTCTGAAAACTAGTCGTATACTATCGCAATATAGAAATCTTATTTCGACAAGCAAAGCCTCCAACTAAGAATTTTGTGTGAGCCATGTTCGGTGTACTTGTTCTCTAACAAGTACCCATATATACACACTTGCAACTCTATGCTAATGTCAATGGAATGTGACATTCTCGTTTTACGAGCATTCATCGTATGTGTGAATTTTACTGAGCCATTTGATGTCCCATCTCAAAAAGTTCTCGACTCAAAACTTATTTAAGATCAAAGCCTTAGAGGCATGTTCCATGATCGCCATCATATGCGCAATCATGCCCCGTAACTAAATTTGGTTTAAGGACTTTATCTAATATGCAAAAATAAAAAATACAAGACATAAGATAAATAAAGTGCCTTTTGTTAATATAATTCCCAATAAAATTGTCTTTACAAAAGAAAAAAAAGTACAATACATCGAATCTAATTAAGGCACTGGGCATCATACTCTAATAGGCAAATGCTTTTGTATCACGTATTTACATTCCAGCATCTGATATTTTCGATTATCCTCTCTATAGCTTTTTTCTGACTTAATTATCAGGAGATTTTGGTTGGACAACCCCCAGCACCCTTAACTGTTGTTTTGTAGGTGTCGATTTAGAATTTCTTAATCCTTGTAAATTCTGGTACATATCAGACTATGTAATTGTTGAATTGCACTGATTTTTTGGAAATTAAATTTATAGTCTTTATAAAAAAAAATTGAAAACTTAAATTATCAGTATAAAACTCGTATACCAATTTATATATGTATAATAGAATAATACTCATATACTGCCAAAATAAGGAGCAAAAAATGTTATAGCTTTTGGCAATCTAGCAAACACCCACGTGAGTATAGCTTATCAAAGATAGATGAGAGAGCACTTCAGCAATGGGAATAAAGAGTATAAACTTAGTAATGAATTTGCACGAATATGAGTAGGTAACATTTTGCATAGCATTTTAAGGGTTAGGGCAATACATGACGTTAAGATCTTAGGAATTCAATTTTACTACTTGAACTTAGGTAACAAAGTAACTTTACTTTTAGAAGTTTTGAAGAGAAGAAAAAAAAAAGAGATCTTATGCTAACCGTGTGCATGTGCGTTATTACACACGCATCACATGCCCACTTAGGGCTTCTTTTATTTCAAGTGGGAGACTTTCCTTCAAGGTGATTGATAGGACATAGCCCAATGTTGTAAAGCCCAATAAAATAACCCAAGTAGGCCCATAAACATAATTTATTCCAATGGGCCTATAGAGCCCACATGGTCCGCACACCACCCAACACTAGATAGTAAACCATCTTTAAAAATCTATAAATACCCCACTCTACTATTTTTCTAAGGTAAGTAATCCATTTACATTTCTTATGATCTAAATCCTTTCTTTCATCACTCTTTCTCTCCGATTCTGACTTGAGCATCGGAGAATTTTTGCCGAACAACCCCGGCACACCTAACAACTTTTTGTGACGTGAGCAATCACCCACCTTGCTGTAAACATCCAACTTGGAAATCAAAGAATCAAGATGATGCCACATTATTTTTGGTGTCGTCTGTGGGAATCTACTACTTGAACAGTAAGGATGCAGGCCAGATCCAGAATAGCTAGAGAAGCTAGCATCCAAGACGCACCACATGCTGAGGACGTCAACAAAAATGGAGAAAACCAACGTCCACCACCTCCAAGGTGAGTCAGACATAGCACCCCCAATCTGCTAATCCTGCCCTGCACGCGATGCTACTGATCACACAAAAAGCCTTTAGGACTATAATTGAAGATGCTACAGGTAGAGCTACAACTCAAGCAGTAGCTCAGTATATCAAGAACCACCGTAGAGAAGAGCCCCCTCTATCTTCTCATCGAAACCAGGATTCCACTCTAACTCCTGAGATGACAAGGTTGAGGCGTGAAGGGACTGGAGCTGAAGGAGGCATTCATGCAGGCACACATAGCCAGGCTTCAACCCGCCTTGTGAACATGACACCATGACCAAGGCATGAAGGGACTAGAGGTGAAGAAAGAGGTCCACATATAGGCGCAACCAGTCGGGCTTCACCTCTCATTGCAAATGTGAGATCTAAGAATGACACAAAATGAATGCCCAAAGTGCCACCAATTCTTCTTTCTGGCTCTCAAGGACGCGTGGTGGAATACCTTCCACTTGTAATCATGCCGCCGAAGTGAAGCCCATTCTGTATAGCCATCCTGGCAGAATCTTTGCCAATAGGATTTAAGGGTACAACCTTGCCTAATTTGGTGGGATAACCCACATGAGCATCTAGACAAGTTTTTTGCAAAAGCAAACCTTTAAGATTTGAGTGAATACGGCATTCTGAAAGATTTTCCATACCACACAATGAGCAGAGAGGCTAAGTGCAGCCATCTCATCCCATAAAGTAGAGCTCAAAATGACAAGATCTAATAATTATTGCAGATTCCATAGAGACAAAGGGCACATGACTGAAAAATGTCATCATTTGCACAATGAGATTGAGAAACTCATCCGAAGAGGTACTTGACTGAATTTATAGACAAGTCTAAAGATAAACGTCAAAACTCTAGGTGTCCTAATGCACCAAAGCTAAAAGATCCACCTCGAGGTTAGGCAAATGGGAGTAAGAAGCGAGATCATGAGGATAATAACCTGCCAATAGCAAGAGTGATTGGTGTTACCTTTGGAGGCCCTATGAGTGGGAACTTCCACAATGTAAGAAGGGCTTTATTATAAATTGCTGGAGGAATGCATCTCTATCCTGACCACTTATAGGCATGCATAACAACACCTTAGTCATATCGATGATGGTGTCAAATTTTTGGGTCAATAAAATTTTGGTTGATAGTGGTAGTTCGGCTGACATTATATTTTATAACGCTTTTGCATAGTTGGGGATTGACAATGCGCAACTTGGCAAAGTTAACACTCCACTCACTGGATTCAGTGTAGAAGTTGTAGAAGCACTAGGTGAAATTTCTCTCCCAATTTCATTAGGATCTTATCCTATGAGGGTAACAAATATGGTCAAGTTTTTAGTTGTAAAGGCCCCCTCCACTTACAACATGATTTTGGGAAGGCCAAGTCTAAAACTATTTCGTGTTATTGTTTCCACCTACCATATGAAACTAAAGTTCCTAACACTCGAGAGAGTGAGAGAAGTGATTGGAGATAAGAAGATGGCTAGGGAGTGTTACACCAGCACCTTACATGGAGCTAACAATTAATTGAGGCGTCAAGAAGAAAATAGTGTCACTATGGACAAAGGAAAGCAAAAAATTATGCATTCCTTAGAAGACATATCTGCAATTGATGCAACAACTGAAATAAAGAAAAGAAAGCTTTTCGAAGCAAGATTGGAAGCAATTGAAGAACTCAAAGTCATTGAGTTGATATCTGGTGATTCGCCAAAGGTAAATAGGATTGGTGCTAATCTATAGCCATTGGTAGAGGAAAGCTTAGTTTCTTTCCTTAGGAAAAATGTTGAAGTTTTTGCATGGGGGATGAATGATTTGTCTGGTATCCCCCTAGAAATGATGGTACATCGTCTCAACATTGATCCCAACATGAGACTAGTAAAATAAATAAAGAGGACCTTCAGAGGAGAAAAAAGTAAACATAACAAAGAAGAGGTTGATAAATTACTTGTAGCAAAATACATACGTCCCGGGAATTATCCTAAGTGGCTAGCTAATGTCGTCTTGGTACCTAAGTCTGGTGGGAAGTAACGCCTCTATATAGACTTTACGAATTTCAATAAAGCATGCTCGAAGGATCCATTTCTTCTTCCCCGCATAGACTTACTGGTGGATTCCACTTCAGGATGTGAACTACTTAGTTTCCTGGAAGCTTATCAAGGATATAATCAAATACATTTAGAACTTGACGATTAAGAATAGACTAGCTTTGTCACTAATCAAGGCATTTATTGCTACAGAGGAATGCCTTTTGGCTTGAAGAATTCATGAGTCACTTATCAGAGGCTTAAATATGTAGAAATATGTTGATAACATACTTGTCAAGAGTGGGCGAGCCTTGGATCACGTACAAGATCTGCAAGAATGCTTCAACATGTTGAAAGCTTGTAATTTAAAACTCGAGCCCACTAAATGTGTTTTTTGGAGTGCGGGGTAGAAAGTTCTTAGGATTTATGATTTTAGAAAGGGGAATCGAAGCAAACCCTAAAAAGATAAGACTTATCCTTGATATGTCCCCACCTCGAGCTGTGAAGGATGCTCAGCAATTAATGGGGCACTTGGTGGTACTAAATTGATTTATCTTAAGATCAACGGATAAGGGGCTACCTTTCTTCAAGATACTTCAGGAAGGAAACAATTTCGAGTGGACTATGACATGCCAATGAGCTTTTGAAGATTTAAAAAATACTTATTTTCACCAACTTTATTGACCAAGCCCAAGACTGGGGACTCATTGCTCCTCTATTTGGCAGCCAAAAATAAAGCATTGAGCGTAGTCTTGGTTCCTGTTAGGGCGATATCATCATCCTATTTATGACGTAAGCCACACCTTACATGGAGCTGAGATAATATCCTAATAGGGAAACGTTAGCTTTGGCTCTTAATATTTCAGCCAGAAAGCTCTGCCCATATTTCCAATCTTATCCGATAATAGTATTGACGAATTAGTTGCTCAAGCAAGTATTGTCCAACCCCAAGACTTTAGGAAGATTAGTGAAATGGGTTGTTAAGCTCAGTAAACATTGTCTTGAGTTTCGACCTAGACTAGCAATTAAGGTGCAAGTCTTTGCATATTTTATGGTTGAAATAGAGACTGGAAAGCCGTCTAGCTCGACCCCTACATGGACATTGTTGTCAACGGTTCATCCACCTCAATAGTTCTCAACGTCCAACAATGAAGCTGAATACAAAACTCTTCTAGATGGAGTCAAGTTGTCTCTTGTAGCTGGAGCGAAAAAGCTCGTAATACACGGCGACTCCTAATTAATGGTCAATCAAATTAGAGGTTCATATGATTTTAAGGAAGAGAAAATAGTTAAGTATTTAAACTTAACGAAAGATTTCTCGCCAGACTAGAGGAGTACGAGATCAAACAAGTCCTAAGAATAGAAAATACGATTACTAAAAATTTGGCTAAGCTAGCAAGTTCCACGCCAAGTATCAAGGGCAGGAGAATTACCTTCCTCACATTAAGTAAAGCTTGCATAGATATTTCAGAAAAAATGCCTTTTTCAGGAAAAAAATCATGAGACTCCGACCAAAGGGGACAACACCTCTTATGCTGATACTTGCCCACTCCGTGCCATATCAATGATGATCTTCTTGCATAGATATTTCATACCTTATTTTCTTCTTTATTATTCTCTTGTATGGATGTGGATATTTCATATCCCATCTTATTGGGCCTATGCTTAATTTATTTAAGTTCAAATTGTTTCAATCAATCAACTAATTAATATAATTATTACTGAATTAATAATAAAGATCACCACAACACTTGCACACGGCCCCCACCACAGCACTTGCCACAAGGCACACCATGGCACAAGGCAACGGAACAAAGCAATAGTACATGGCACACGACACGCTTACGGCACAAGGGAACAACACGCCACGGCACGACAAGTTACGTCATGTAACGATAAGTTATGTTCCCTCACACCACACGCACCGTGGCATGTTGAACTAATTAATTAATTCAATTAATTAATTAGTTAATTCAACACTTGAATTATCCAATAATCAAAAAATTAATTAATCTAATTAATTAATTTATCATTTCAAGCCTTAGATTAAATTATTTTAAAATAAAATTAAGAACATAGTATGCGATCCCTTATATTCATCAATAAACTATTAGTATGCACACAACACTCGTGATTTAAATGGACAATTTTTAAATTATCTCAATTAATTAAACACTTTAAGTAATCATTCTACTTAAAAGCATGTTTAGCATCTATGACATACAACAAAGATATAAATATAGGTAAATTTCAAAGTGAATCTTCCAATTACAATTATCATGCAAGTATAGTCCTTTCATCGTCTAATATCCTTATTAAGCGTAGGGTACTTGAAATTATTAGTCGAAATTTATTTCTAGGGTATTAAATTATTGATGAAATTGAAAACTCTTCCTAATTGTCATCGCCCCTTGATTAGACTCTTAAGTCATGAATCATAAAAAATATAAGACAAAGTCCATTCATCTATATAGGTAAAAAATTAACACTTACAAACTTCCATACATTTTCGAATTTCACCCAATATTAACTCTTTATTTTTTTTCAAGAAATTAGAGTATAAATCAAAGTACAATTACTCATGCACAAATTACCAAGACATTCAAGAAAGACTAAATACAAAGAGATATTCAGAAGATAAATACAAGCTTTTAGGCGATAATTCATGTCCCAAACCAACTAGATTTCGTGAAAATCTTCTATTGATCAGCTTTGTATCTAATTTCTTAAAAATAGAATGAAGTTATAATACAAAAGAAATTATTTTTGTATTAATGACATGTTTGGTTTAGAGAAATTTTTATTATGATGATCTAATAAAGTGATCGTAAAATTAATTTAAAGTCAAACAATTTCAGCAAAATATTGTTTAGTCATGAATTTTAAAATGTACTTTCGCATATGCAAATAGATTTCAAAATACAAGAAATATCAGTTTTTAAAAAGTTTGCCACATATTTCACTTATACAAATTCATTTTGATAATATTTCTTTTCCCACTAATTTGTACCTTCAATAAATCAAATTTCAAATAACTGTTCTTTAATAATTTTTTTCAACTTTACAAAATGGTAGGAATTGTGCCCAAAATCCAATTATAAGATGCAATATTTTATGGAT